>UELV01177941.1:74791-110597 GCA_900490015.1 Megastigmus stigmatizans | reverse complement strand
ATATATATATGTATATGTACGTAGGAGGGTGTATAAGAAGGGAGGGGAAGAAGAAAGGGAATATCGTCGATGAAATCAGTTTTCTTATCCGCTGGTATATGTAGGCTCCTGCGGCTCGACTCACCCATTTATATCGTTGTTTGCGCGTGCATAATACACTTGTCGTCGTCGGGGGGCGATTTTGTTTACGAAGCGGCTTTCTTTTGGAAGGGTGAGGGATTTTTTATACGTGCGAGCCTTTCGCTCGGCTAACAAGGAGTTACGTGCGTCATTGGTGTGCTGCCGCAAAGCTGTGCCTCCGTCGCTTAGCTTCACCGCGAATTATGCTTTATATCGTATTTAACGGGGCGATGGCGGAACTGGATTCGGACGATGTAAGATACGGGATAGTGGGGACAAACATGTCGCGCATACGTAAGATAATTTTTATTCCGCGATCTGATGAAATGAATTACGGGTCCCAATTCGATCTTTATGAGATCGACTGCGGCATCGCGATGTTATACGGTGCACATTCGTGATGGAAAACGAATTGCGAATTTCTCGCGATGCATCGCAATCATAATCGAAAGCTCCGTAGCGAACGAATTGAGGAAGAAATAAATTCACTCGCGTTCGTTAATCTCGCGGCCCCGGAGTAGAGCACCGGTATATCGCTCGAGTTGAAAGATCAAGGCAAGGCAAATCCAAATTTCGCAAAGTTTATACGGAGAAGCGTTCAAGGGTGCACGTGTTTTATAACGTTGTTATTTTGCTCTTCTGGTAAAGAGAAAATAAGAAGAATTAAATTTCGGCCACTAGATTGACGAAACGTAAAGGCGTATATACATTGGCAGAGGTGAACATGTCCACTATGCGTCATCTTATTTTAAATGCTAACTGCATTGACAAGAATTTTGATTCGGATTAATTCATTATACTTAAAAGCGTTTTGTGAATTCAGAAAAATATTTGCACGATACGAATTGGTCTTTTTTTTTTAAATATTTCTTTAAGAGAAGTGATTTATTTATTTAACTAGTTTGTTTACTTGATTTAAACGAACATTTATTTGTAACAAATATATTAGGTTTTGGATCAAAAGAATTACCATCTGTTAAAATTAAACATATTGCTTTATTGAACACCAAAAATCGGTGTGAGAAAGAGGCATCTCCTGCGAATTCGTTTATAAATTGTGCTATTTATGCGATGCTTGCTGGTATGCGGCGATCACGCGTAAACTTTAAACTGAAATAATTCTTCGTGGGTCTTTTTTTTAATTAAACTGGAGTAAGTTTTCTATGGTTACACTTTTTTGGGGACGATACGACAGAGACAAACGTAAACTTTCCTCCGAGTAATGAGAATTTTTCTTTCTCTTTTCGCTTACCACATACGAATAACGCAATCATATTATATCACTTTTTCAATGTTCATTGTAAATTGTTGTAACTTTTTCACAACTTTAAAGCTACTCGAGTAAAACAATAAAAATAATACACACACGATGTCTCGAATATACACCTCTTTGGTCGATTAAAACTTTTTAAGAATCATCGCGAATTTTCCTTCGCACCGAACAACTCCGGTCGATAAGCATCGCAGCGATTGCCCCAAAAATTCTTTCACCCCGCAAACTGTTCTCTTCGCCCAGTACTCTAATAAAGAAAACTCACACTTGGCAAAGATGCACCGTTAAAATAATCAAATATAATCATCCGCTCGTACTTTATCTCCGCGTGCGAAAAAAGAACACTATACGCGCCGCGACGAGCGAAACAATGCGGCTGAGACATACCATTCTCTCTCTCTTTCTCTCTCCTCGGCTGCACATACGATTATATACGTCGTCGCAGATCGTGCACTTAGCGCCAGGGCAGCAGCGTGGCCCACTGAATTATTTTAATCCCCGCCGGAGAGGATGCGAGTAATGCGAGTCGTAAAAAAATATTCGTGGCTTCTTCTTTTTTGCGCCTCTTCTTCTTCTTCTTCTTCTTCTTCTGCTCCGCACGGTAGCGACGTTTCATATTTCGCAGAGGCGACCGTGCGATCTCGAGCCTGTGTGTGCTGGGCTCCTACCGAAAATTTATTTGCGTACAACCGCGGAATAATTGTCTTGCTCGTTTTGCGTATATTATATAGTTTCTTTTTCTCGGTCGCGGTGCAGAGCTGTTTTTTTCTCGACACGAGAAAAGTTTCGCGCGAACAGTGCATAGCTGCAATTTTCAAATGTTAAGTGGTATAGAGGTTATCGTCTTGTGAATTTAACTTTTAAAGTGCGCGCTTATCGAGCGTAAATGTAAGCCTCTTGGTATAAGCTGTATTATAAACAAAGACGCGGGAATGTGTGTTGAGGATAAAAAAGGGTGTATTTGTAATCAACAGTGACATTTAAAGTCGGACGATGAATTATTGGAAGACTTTGGATACTTTTGTGCGCTCGGTTTATCGTTATACGACACGTTATGACGCGAATTTACTGTTTGAAATGCGTTTTTTATGGTCTGCAGCGAAAAACTAGTTCCTTTTTATGGCCCTAATGAGACACTTTTAACGGCGAACTACAATCGCATACTTTTTCAACTCTTTCGCTGCAACTATAAAAAAAAAAGCGAATGACAAGTCGTTTGCACTTTCTTCTTACAAACAAATTGACGACAAATTCCTACGCTCAACAAAAAAATGTACACAAATTCAAAGTAACGCCTGTAACGTCTCCCATGCGAAACACAGAGTAACGGCGCGACGCTTTCGACAAAATACAATTCGGCGAATACGCTTTGATGACGCGTGGAATTTGGCTCGTAAGCTTTTTATCTCGGTTATTTGTGCCGAGGAGTGGCGATCGCCGACTATGTAACGCACAGTGAATTAAAAGGACGACAGGATATTCACTACGCGTCAAATTGTAAATTCAACGTCGCGATCGCTTTTATTTCGAAGACTGAAGGATCGAAATGAGGATCCTCAAATTTCCACGGAAATCTCCGAAATTATCAGCAGCAACATCTCGTACCCTATATTTCCATTCTCGGTCTCTGCGCGCGTTACCCACGCGATAAACTGCAACCGCGACTCGAAATATACCCATCCACCGAAAAAAAAAAAAAAAAATAAAATAGGGTGTCCGCCGCTCCATTTCAAAAAATACGATTTCCTCGGTTATCCTCTCTCTCTCTGATTTCCGCTCGGACTCTCGCATAAATTTCCTATAGCCGCGCGCACAGATGTATATATACGTAAGGAACACGCGCGTATATCGGCCCGACATTTACACGTATATATATGGATAGAATGGTGAAAATCGCGTCGTTCTCCCGTTAAGACGACGATAAGTCGTAAAGGCGCGCTCTCGCGTTCGCTCTCTCTCTCTCTCTCTCTCTCTCTCTCTCTCTCTCTCGGCATATACATGTACACACGCACGGCCCGTATAGCGAGATATACACGGCCGGCGCATATAAAACGTCCCATGCGCCCGCTGAAACTTTTACGATTTAAGCGACTAGCGTTGCTCGACTGTATATATAGGAAAACCTGAGAGAGAGAGAGAGAGAGACATCATCTTTCACTTTACTGTCGCGACGCGTTTATCCTCCCTGCTTCTGCTGCTGCTGTATATATACATCGTATAATATAAGGGTCGGTCAGTCGATTCTCGAAACGCGCTCCGCTTTTAATCCTTATCATTGTCTTAGTTCTACGGCCTCTATATATATATATATAAGCGGGCGAATCGTAAAAGTAGTTTATTTATGTCGGGATAGACGAGGGAACCGAGTGGGAAATTCTTCGATGATAAAGCCAGCAAATCGTTGCAGGGACAGGTCGACGCCAATGCTTTTGCGCCACAGTCAGTTTAACTCGAGACGATCAGTTTATTTATCGTTATTGTCGGCCGAGCGACGAATCAGCGCTTTTATATAATTAAACAATCGCTATACGGACTCTCTGCCAGCGATTACTTTCGTTCGCCGATCCGTTTATCCGTGTCTCGTGTGCACCGCCGAAAAGTTAGCTGCGCGTAACGGCGCAACGTTGTCGCTGTTCTTTATCGAATGCCGCCGGAGGAAATAGATGCGCTCCAGCGAAGTTTATGCGTTTGGTCTCCGAGAGATTTAGAATTAGAAATGGTACATTAAACGAAACCATGTTGTAAGTTAATTTGTCTAAAAATTGTCGATGTGAGATATGGCAAGTTTTTCCTAACGGCTATTATTGAAAGTTTTATCGTACCGACACTTTTGATTCATTCTTGAAGTTAATCTAAGTTTGAACCACAGCGACGCTCGTCTCTTCCGTCTTAAAACTTTAATCAAGAAATTTCGAGACTGATTCTTGCAAAAATTTCAACATTTCGGAGGAAAAAAGGTCTTCGACCCACTCGAGGCAAAAGAAAAAAAAATTCCTTTTACACAACACAGCAGCGGCATGGCAGTGCGGTAAAAATTTCATCAGCTTTCTTTTCTGCACACCGAAAGTGCCGAGAAAAAGAAGAAAAAAAAAAGAAAGAAGCATACAAAAACTCCCTCGTCCGAAATCCATTTTTTTCCCATCGCGCCTCATCAGGACAATTATGCATGGAACGTGTAACCCCGCGCTTTTTGTTTCGCGAAACATTTCTGGTTTATCGAAATTACGAGAGAGTCATTAAGGGCACGGTGAATGTCCTACCCAGAAAATACTAGTCGCGAGGATCTCGCATACATATGACTCGCCAATTAATTTGATGAAAAGCCACCTTTTTATAGCGACTCGGTTAAAACGTCTCGGCGACCCTTTGGCCATCTCTTTTTCTCCCTAAATCTTTACCGTTATACACACTTGTATCTCCAGTCAATCAGTGCAAACTATACAACCCGCAATTTCCTGAACCGCCCAGCATATGAAAGAAAAAAAAGTCAGCATCGTATGTATATAACGAGGCATTAAGGAGTATAGGGCTGATGGAATAGTATAAGCCGGTCGCGGTGGTCGTCGCACGGGCCGAGGCTTAATTTTACTTTATGGCCGAGAATTAAATCGGGTCGATGGAAATCAGGAGCGAGCAAGAGATATCAAGAGCCTGACGCGACACACTACCAACCCACATACGTATATATACATATATATATATATATATATATATAAGGTAGAACGAGGGGGTCCAAGAGGGAAATTTAAATTTCAATGAGAGCAGCCCTCGTAATCTTCCCAACCACACTATATACCCTCTATGCATATATACACGTCTTGGGACTATCACGGATATTGTGTGTGTTGTGGTGCCGTCGATCAATCGTTAAATTCGTGATTTTTAGTTTGACGCGCGACGTATATATACACGCGCAGCAGTTGCTTGCTCGCGAGTCTCGAAACCGGATCAACCGGATAGTAACAATGGACGAGATGATTTCTTGGCTGACCGATGGAATATTCTTTATGACCGCTTGCTATATCGTGACCATTGCTGTTGCAGTGCTGTAGAAGCTCTGACGATTGTTCCACTTGTTTACGGCGTTTGCTGTGTTCAATAATAAAAACATATTTTGCATTTTATTAAAGTCAACGATTGGTTATATATTCATTTATTCTAATTTAGCTAGAATCTTTTTCAATGAATTTTAGTCGACATTTTTCACGAGGACGAGTTATGAATGAAAAACATGTAGGTAGTACGAAAATATATATTCTGTTGTAAGAGCTTAGAAGTTAGTGCAGTCAAGTAGGTTAAAAATATACAACTTTGTCTTTTTTTTTAAATAGCCAGTCTCTTTCATCGTTCGCTAATTCAGATTTAATGTTTTAGAAATTAATCATTTGTTATATCCACTTTGAAGAGATCCAAGAGTTCACCATAAAGATAATCTGTTATTTTTAATCTTCATAAATCATAGCGCGATAAATACCCGCCTATCTACATCTCGTAAATTAAATCCTCGTTCACCGTAAATAAACGTGTGATGTTGGTAAGTCTTTTATGTTTACCAGATGTGCAATATCAATTCGGTTGAATAATAACAATCGACATCGGAGGTTTATTTAAAAAAGAAAAATAAGAATAAAAAAACAACAGGGAAGGAGGCTGCCTATATGCTGAAAAAGTGACGTATGTATCTTTTATTCTTAGCGATGTTTCTGTGTATTATTTATACAGGGCGACACCAGGCTTTAAAAATATTCCTCGCCGTGGGCCGATCGTGTGCGTGTATCGAATTTTTTTTTTTTTTATAATAATTCGCCTGCGTGTACGAGAATTCGATGCGTGACGCTATATTTGCAGCGCGCGTCCTTCCCATCGTATATTCAGTATTTACAACTTCCCTCGCGCTGTACAGAGCTACAACTTTCGCTTATCAGATATTCCATCTGTTCTACAGAAAAAACGATACCACGCGGCGCCGAATAATATCTGGTCCGCAATGCATATCATTCTATTGACTTTTGTCTAAAATCTACATCAATTATTTTATATCTCATCTATATTTTGTATGAAATCAATGATTATTATCCTACCGTGCGAATTCTTACGTTTATTCAAAGGTTCATCGTTTAAAGTATCAAACAGACTAAAAAGTACAACATTTTAACAATCTTCAAATTCAAAATATATTATAAATTCAACATTTCGCAAAAATTCCTCCACCGCAGGCATTCTGCGCTCACCGGTATACCGGAATGAAATTGAAATATCCACCTGAAATTCCAGCAACAACAGCAGCAGCAGCAGCAGCAGCAGCAGCAGCTCCAGATCGCATCGCAATCAACTAATTGGTCGTGCAGTGCACCGTATAGAAGCTGGCGGTGCTGCGGCACTGGAAGTTTCGTCGACTCTTGGCCTAATCGAATCTAATTCCACAGCTGGGATGCGCCGCCAGACGCTTAATCGTCTCTCTTCTCTGTATCCCCGACCTCCTCGCCTTTAACCCCTCGGCACGAGGTATATAATACAGACCTCCTCTCTCTCTCGCATCAGGAGTCGAGTCTATCCGAGATCCCGATTCGTTTATTGAAAGCCAACGCGGACCTTTAATCCCGCCCAGACTGTTTATTGAGATGTCTCTTAATTGTTCTTGCTATACCTTGCAGCTTCTCTCTCCTTATTTTTTTACTTTCTCTTTTTTTGCCGCTCCTGCTCGCCGGATTGTGTTGAGAGTGATTTTATAAATTGCGCCGATGATTGAATTCCTGGAGGCTGCAGTAATTGAAAAGTGTGGGAATCGAGATAATTGTTTGTTTTGAGAAAATGAGCGATGAGAAAATGTTTTTGAGCAAAAAAAATGCGTGTATTTTTCGTATTTAAATTGAAGTATATAAGAGAGGAGTTGATAAGCCATTTAAAATGGTTTAAACGATATTTACGAGATTTCTTTATAAAGGTTGCATCGCGGCGGCCGCCCGCAAAGTAGTCCTTATGGCGGAAGAAATTTTAATTGCAAAAAATGGCACGATGTACTTATTATTCATTTTTTTTTACTTATTATCTCCCAGCCATAAAGAGTCCCTTTAAGAGAAAAATATTATTCGGTCGGGAAGACGTTAATAAAGTTTTAATCCAGCGCGGCCGCCCCTTTGTCTCCTTTTTCCTCACCCTCGTGCATGGCGCTCTTAATTCCTACTTTATTATGCTATTCGAAATTTCCGAATTCAATTTGAATAATTACACTGTAAACGCATGAATTATAATTGTTGGCCACGGTGAGTCGTTCGCGTTCTATTCGCCGCGAAGGAAAATTCCGAATCGAAGCTGATTTCGTCCCCCCTTCGATTCTATCTGGATGAAACTGCGGAATCGATGGAGATGTCTATATACGCTTGAGCTGAGCTAATATTACTGATTTCGGGTAATCTCGAAAATTGAGGATATGAATTTATTCGGCGAATAGGAATTTTTATCGGAACCGACGTTAAATCATTCGTACCCGCGGTCGTGTATACGAAACTGGACCATCTGAATTAAGAAATTGAATAATTGCTCGTAAAATTATACGTGAAATATATTTTACTATATATATACCGCAATTATCAATGGTATCTTAAACTATTTTTGAGAAAATTGAAAGGAGTTTCTCGCAGTCACGATCGAAAAGTCAGAGCTGTAGTAGCTTTCAGTCATTCAGTATAAAAATATAATGATGTTCCAAAGTCGATTTTAGTGCTTTTATACATCAAGCGATTGCGATAAAAATGTATAATTTTATAATGACGAAAACAATACTTTGAAATTGTCGCTACTTCTTCGTAACAGCCATAAACTAGAGTCGCAGCTGAGATGTGCGCGGGAAACAGATTTTTACGCACGTAAAAAGGGTCAGATCGGTGCTCAACGATTTATACTATACTACTTTCATACAACTCGATCGAAGCTCGATATCCATCCAAGGAAACTATTACTCCCAATATCTCCGCGTCCCTTTTCTTTATCCAACCGGTCGCTCTAGACACATTTTACGACGATATAGCGTGTCATGGAAGTGTAATCGCGTCGACAAATCGCGATTAAAGCCATCGAGGAAAAAAAAAGGAAGAGAAAAAACTTTTCGTCCCCGCGCGCAGCTCATTAGCCCCGGGTAAATGTATCGTGTTATAGTATGGCGGCGACTACGTGACTCTTATAACGAGAGAAAAGAAACTCGGATAAATCATAAATAAAATATGACCTATCCGCGTGGACTGAGAGCCGCGGTAATAAAGCTTCTACTGTATATTAAAAACAATGCCGAAGAGAGATAGACAGAGAGAGAGACAGAGGCTATGTATACGCACACACACTTCTGATAAATTGTCTCGCTCGCTTCATTTCCTCTCCTGGAGTGCGGCGATATCGTGTCTCCTGCCCTCGCGACGCGACGTACGAAAAAATGCGGAAAAGAGGCGCGCGCGCTCGTCTCGACTGGCGAGAAATCACCAAAGCCCTGCAATTATTCGTCTCTCTCTTTCTCCCTCTCGCACGCGCGCGGCGTGATTGTGTATCTCGTCGGAGAGTTGGTTTTATTGCCGGCGAAAAGGCCGAAAAGTCCGCGCGTGATTTGGCGAGGGAACGAGACGCTATACCCGTTCTACGAGGATAAACCGACGGATTTCATCGCTATGAATATAAGCGAAGCGAAATTATGCGTATACGGATGAAGAGGAACGAGCTTAACTTACTCGGGATATTTATTCGCGAAGGATCTCGCACTGCATTTGAAGTGGAATTGCTTTATTTCAGGTTTAAATGACTCCATGGTAGTGGCTTGGTTGAATCACTGTTTCATTGAGTGCGAAAACGTTTTTTTTTTAATTATCAACAGCCACTTAAATGCAGAAAATTTATATTTAAAACTCCAGGAACTGCTATGGGCTATTCAAGCCTATACATTATTCTTGATTACGATCTTTATACTCGTAAGGATAACTTCATTTTATATAAGGTAATCCGAAAATTGCATTTCTTCAGTTTACTTGGAAATCTTTTGGATTATAACCCCGTTTCGTCGTATAGTCTTTTTATCAGATAATATAAAGATGTAAAAATTAATCATAACCACCTCAAACGTTTAACATTGGATAATATAAGGGTCCAATTTTCATATGAATCCTATTATGTTATACATAACTGCATGCAACATATAATTTTTGTCAGCGGCAAAGTGGTACAGGGCTAAATTTACCGCGCGCGCAACAGTTAATCAGTAATTTTGTATATTTATAAGAAACCGCATCGGATTCAGATCGCGAGACAACATCCAATTAACTCGACCGCGAGCAAACCGCATCGCTTAATCAATTATCCGAGCATCACTCCTGGGGCATTTAACAAAAAATCAAGACGTACGCTGAATTATGTACTATACGAAAACTCGGAGCTGTGTGACGCGAAGCGAGCGATCGAAAGGAGAGAGAAAAAAAAAACAAGCTAATTGACGCAAAAAGCAGCCTCCTCGACTTTCGCGCTTAATACAACCGCTCCCCCGAGAAAACATGCTCGATCGAGCATTGTACATACATATATATAAGTAATGCAACTTGGCGTAAAAAATCCGAGAATCTCTTAGACCTACGCGCACACACGTACATATATACATATATATACAAATAATTGGACCACGAAGCGGCATCTTTACTTCGCATACAATTTTCCCGAATATAAGGCGGTCGCACGCGCGCACAGATTGATTTTCCTTCACGCTATAAGACTCTCCTCTTTTTACCCTCGTATAAATAGCCGAACGCGCGCGCGACTCTACATGCTCTGCGTAAATACGGTATTATATTCCGCCAAGAGCGAACCGGGGAAAAGAAAAAAAAGAAAGACGGCGAAGAGTTGGTCGTCTCGCGCAGCCGACGACTTTTATTCCGGCTGCGAAACACGACGACGACGGCGACGACGATTGACAGACAAATTGGATAGGATCAAACGCGATTCTCCGCCGAGGTATTACCGACTCTCTCGCTCTCTCTCTATATATATAAACGCGAGCGTCGCGCTCCGGCCACTTTGATTTAAGGCATTACGCAAGTTTTCTGTTTTTCTTTCGGGATTTGCGCGCCAGCTCTTTCTTTTCCTCTCTCGGGCCGCGAAGATTTATTCCCGAGAAATGAGACGCAAGACCGGGGCGAGCGGATATATCAAATCTGACTAAGTTTTGCCCTGGGTAAGAAAAGGGAAAGCAGGAAATCGAAATGACGATAATAAAGTAATTTGAGGGCTGCGGTCTCCGGTGATGTATCGCGGCTCAGCAGAGTGGCGCACGTTGCTTATTTTTTTTTTTTTACTTTTCGTTGAATTGTGCACGTTAGAGCGAAAGAAATATTCAGAATTTTCTCTAGTTTTATTTGGATAATTTATATCAAATTTTCCACATTTCAATATTTACGAAACCGAAGAACCAAATAATCAAATATAAAATAATTTTTTCCACCTAGTTCTTAAATCACTTTGACGTCAATTTGTCTAATTCATGATGTATGGGCTAACAGGTGACATAAATCCACTCGTACAACATTATTTTCAATACCATTCTCTGCTCTTTCGATACGAATTTCTTCAGAAACGTGGATGCGTCTAACAGACAAATTGAATTTTTCCAACTCTACATACATCATTGTGGGACTCTCTAGTGGTCAGACTCTCTTATACCTACGTACACTATCAAAATTCGTATAAAGCCAATGAATCAAAAACTTCTTAAACGTCATTTTATCACTAAAAAAAGTCGATTTATCGCTATTTTCCTTCAAAGTCACTCGGAAAAGAAAAAACAAATTCATAGATCACTCCCGCCTCTGATATTCAAAATATTCCTGAAAGACAGTTGATCCACGCAGCAACGTAAAGCGGAATATATACGCGTCTCTTTAATTCGAGCCGCGAGAGATTTTCGCTTCGGTCAACAGTCGATTTTTCAACGTCCGCGATGTATTTGCGCTCTCGTAAAAATGCGGTCCGCGAGGATCGCGACGGTAGAAAGGCGAGTCAGAAAAAAATTAAAGTGGTCCCTCTCAGCTCCGCGCGCATTCTATATACATATAGACATACGCTGAGAAAAAAAAATGTCTTGCAGTAACTGACTGTGGATTAACTGTTAATGAATGTGGATTTGAATATGGCGAATTGAATATTCATTTACTGGTAATGAATATTCACTTGAACAGGTGAGTTGTATCAAATCCGCCGTGGATTAATAGTTAATAACTGATTCACTAATATTAAATGACACAATCATTTAACGCCAAACATTTTGTATTTGAATTCATCATTCTGTAAGTTCGACATTGTAATATATATACACTCTCTCTCTCTCTCTCTCTCTCTCTTTCTGTCTGTCTGTTTCTCTCTCTTTTTGACCCCTATATATTGTACTTTTCACGCTTTTGTAAATATACCTTTTCTTTGCGGAATCGAAATAGGCATTTATAATATAATATTACTTTGGTTTTCGAATAAAATAGACACGTAGAGTAATACATTTAATATTTTATTTAACTTTAAATTTTAGTCTCAATACAAATTAATTGAAATATGTTGTAATACATATTCATTAACTATTAAGTATTCTTATTATTTATAACAACAGCAAATATTAAATCGAAACGTACGTTAACAGTTAAGAACTAGAACTTCATGACAAATGTATTCGTATTTAATATAAGTGATATTCATTAATGGTTCTGTAAATACACCGATCATTGAATACAAGACATCTTTTCTCTCAGTGTATGTATATACGTCGCTGAAAAGATCTCGACTCAATAAATTCACGGATTGTTTTGCCGCTGATATACATTTTTATTCAAATTTAATCGTCCGCTTACTTTAATTATTGTTCGAACGCTTCTTTTTTATACTAATTAACAGTCATAATTGTAAAATAAACATATGTACCTGGTATACAAAAGCTATCTAATTAAAAGCTAAAATTGTTTTTAAGCGACTATCGCATCCCCGGCGTTTGCGCGAAATCAATTACAACTGGAGATCGAAGCTGCAGTTAGTCGTAGGAAGACAACGTGCCTTTTACTGCAGCACCAAAAACAGGCTTTTATTCAATCGAAACTCGAGCGCAAATGAAAATCAGTCGACGGCTACAATAAAATAGCTCCTTTGCATATATAACAAAGCTATGTCCGACGATGCGACTAAACATTTTCGCGGCTCGTTTGATTACGCGCACTAATAAATACTAATCCCTATATAACAATGCTGCGCACTCACTTGCTATTCTAAAAACGTACAGTTTGTCTATCTCGTGTTGTTGAGTAAATGTTTCGCGCATACCAAACGGACGATATCGAAGAAAAGTTAACTGCGCGGCAACGCGGTTACAATGGATTCTACATCTTCGAGAAAGTTCTTTTGTCTTATTCAAGGTAATCGTTCGCGGAAGAACAAATCGCCTCGTGAGGTGAAATTCATCGTCGACAATTCATTTATATGTAAGCGATGCATTATTCTTATACGAATCGAATAGCTCGGCGATATCAAGGCTATGCAGGAACAGCCATCGTTTCATCACATCCAAACATTCCTCACGAGCGAATACCCGTATAGCCGCGTTGTATGTATATATGTAGCAATCGTTTGCGCGAATCGCCAAAAATTCCATCGACTCACCTCCGCGCCTTGCCTCGCGGTCCTTACCGAATCCGTTGTACTTCTCTCTCTCTCTCTCTCTTTCTCTTCCTCCCTCTCTCGCGTGATTCTCGAGAAAGTGATCTACTTAATTTGAGTCGCGTATATACGGCATTCGCGGCACGTCTATACCGTTGGCTCCCTCTCTCTCTCTCTCTCTCTCGCACCACCTCTCCCAAATGTATCTCTCTCTCGCTCCTCCTTCTTTCGCTCGCTGCCATATAGCTCGATCTTTCTTTATATAGGTATATAGATAGTGTGCACGTGTGCGGCGCGAATAAAAAAATATTTACCGGGTACCGCGAGGCGCTTTGGAAGGTCTTACTTTTTCACTTCTACAAATCATTTCTGTTTATTTATATATATAGATATCATTTATAATAGTCGATGATAAAAAAGTGCTTGTACACGTAAAATTAGCGCGCTCGTGATGTATTTTTATATAATTTCAATATAACGCCAGTCGCGATGATCGAACAAAAGCTTAAAAACTCTCGGAATTATTTCAAGTCGCGAGACTTCATTTAGTGCCACGAGAATTTCCCCGGTTCTGCACATATATCACAGTCTTCCCAACTTATTCCTCGCACTCGACTGGAGCCATAGCTTCGCCTTTTTCCTAGACACACACACACATACGCGTACAATACTACGGGACGCAACAGCAAGAAGCAAGCGCAGAGGAAAAAGTCGAGTCGAGGCACAGGTGGAGCGGTCAGCGTGGCTCTTGCCTGCAATTTTCACACGGCCCATAAAACCTGGATCATTGGCTTATCCGTGGAAGGCGTCCCACCACGTGTGTGTATGTGTGCTCTATAAGACGCTAATCCCATGGCATACAGCAGAGCAGAGCGAGTCCAACGACTATATACGCTTAGCTTGGAATATATACGCGGAGCTGTTTTGATAATAATCGCGAGATTTGCGATTATCGCACCACGGAGGGAATCTTTTATACAGCCCGCTGACGCATTTTTATGCGCGTGCAGTGTTTTTATTATCAGTCGGGCCACGAGTTTTTATCGTAAGACGTTTCAATTCGTATATATTTTGAACTAAATCTATATGCACGTAAATAGCTCAGCCGATGATTAATTCACTGGCGTGTATTAAAAGTATACGCGAATCAATCATTCCGATCACTCCGAGGAAGCATCCGTAGTACCTCCCTTTGTCCATAAAATAATAACTGCGGAAAAGCATCAATCGCTCACTCTTACTTCCCCGGCTTGAGTAATATAGAGCAAGGGAATTTTCTATTAAAAGATCATCGTCGATAAGTCAATCAAACTTATTATAAGAATCGAGTATATAATTGGCTAATCGGCTTATTTCTTTGCTTCGTGCAACGCTCGATATATATATATATATATATATATAAATTGCAATGGATTAATCATCGGGACACGGGGGAGACATCGGAAAGGAGATCGGCTTTCCCCCGCTTACCAATCTCATCTGGCTGCGAATGATTGATTCACACTCTCGTCGTCGTCGTCGTCGTCTTCAGCTTCCTTAACCTTTCAAACGCTTTTACGGATTATCCGCTTGCTTTCGGAACTTGCTTTTTCATTCGCCACGCGCGTCTCTGATCAATTTTTTCACGCCTAGTAGGATATACCTTACCTCTCTTCTCGCAGCTGCCATGGATTAGGAATGGAAGTTCATAAAATTTCAGTGTGGCGGCGAAATCCACATATATTTTTACCATGCGACCAACTAAATCATTCGAGGATTCTTTTTTTTTCAATGCATTCTGTTTGTACGTGTATTTGTTTTATCGAAAATTGATTTATATACAGTCAGCTTTGATTATTACAAGGGGATGTAAGAACATTTTTAGGTTCGTTAATCAATCATCGTCCGTTACAATTATTCGTGAGATGTTCGAAATCGCACCGACAACCGATATAATGATCTGAAAAAATCGAGATCGCGACAAGAAAGCGACCGTTTATGCGATCAACTTCAATATCAATTACGCGTCATCGCTTATACAAAATCGAGCCTATATAACACTTTAGCACGAATAATATCGCACTGAAAGTATTTTTGAACAATAACTTATACCGAGGAAGTGACGCCAGCGAAAGCTTTTGGCCTTTTTGCATTGTACAAGTATATGCGTGTGCATATACATGTATATATCGGCGCGCGCTACCGTTACGTGCTAGTCAACGATTAACCCACTTGTCCTTTATATTTTTCGCACCTTATCGATTGCCGACGCGCTTTTTAGTCTGCACGAGGCGGACAACAAGTGCGCGGGACTTTTCTTTGAGAACTGCGGTTATGCACGGCCAAGTCATTTTCTTCGAAAGATCGGTATAGGAATTCCATCATTGTGATGAAGCGGTTGTTTTGCCCGGGGGTCAACGCTTACTTATGCACTGTTTGCTGATGCTTCGTCAACCATGTCACTTTGTTTTCCTGCTTCCGATAGAAATAGTTTGGGGGTAACGATAGTTGGGCGGCTTAATGGAACGACGACAAATTAGTTTTGATTACAAAAATAAATTCACGGAATGTGCGCGAAACGTACGTACACTGACCCAAATAAATACAGAATGCAATAGATCTGGAACAGCAGACCTTGTTCGGTAAGTCTCAGCTATTCATTACCCCTAAAATTCGTTTTTTTTTTACCATATTATCGTTGTGCATCAGTTTTACGGTTGGTATAATTATGCATTTTAAGGTCTGTCATTTACGAGTAATGCTAATTGCAAGACCGAATTAATGAAAATCTTGGTAACGAGTCGATTGCACATCGCATAAAACGCTAATGACAACACCAATCGATTGGGCGGTAATAAATATGTATGTTTTTTTTATCGGTCGTAATTGCGTCGTTAAACATCGGCCGAATATCAATGTATAAAGATTTGAGAATCGTTAAAACTGTAACTGTCCTCTTCCTCTAGCAAATTATTTTTAAGATCGAACTCTCCACCGATATAAAATGTTATCGAACGTTCGTGAAAACTTGGACAGAATTCAAATGCTAAACCGCCTTTCCTGCAGTAGTCTAACGAAAAAAACTTAGCCCTTGGAGTACTGGTAAAGCCACATTTGTAACTAATTTTTCAACGGTAAAATTTTTTACTATAAACCTTGATTATCATGATTTTGGGGTCGCTGGTTACCATTTTATTTTTGGAAATTGATTTTGCCAACTGCCAATGGCTAAATTGGCAGTTAGTATACGCGATAATTGAGATCCTCAGATACTAAGTTGCTTATTGGAAAATGTGACATTTTCATACTTGGCAGGTGTCAAAATGTCCTCGGAAAACATAGACAATAATGATTATTGCACCGTGAAAACCTATTTTCAGAAGGTTGAAAATTTCAACATAGAGCGAGTTAACGTTAACGGTCGGCAAAGCCGCTTTTGTTGTTTTACACAAATGTCGACAGTCTCCGTATCGTATCAGTTATAAATATATGCACTAAATTTCAGTGAAAAAAGATATTCATTTGTGGACAAAAATACCGGTACTCCGAGGGTTAACCATCCACATTATTACAATATCCGCAAAACCAAAATGGCAGTATCCGAAATGTGACAAACGAGAAAAAAAAACCCAGCTCTGAACTTTAAAGTGCACAACACCACGACTGGAGTCTAATCCACATCAAACGATCGACAAACAGATCGCTCGCCAACTGATATAGCGAAAAGTGGACGTCGAAGACGACGAGAACAGAAACTACGAGTGGCATTCGATATCCCCGCGCGTATATCCCACGAGAGCTAAAACGAGCAAAGTCCCGAAAAAGCGCGCGTCACGCTCACCGACCAATAATAATTTTCCACTTCCGAGAGCCATATCCCTCGCGACTCTCAGACCTATATATATATATCCCAAGACGGATCGTCCTGTTTTTATGGTTCCCGCACGGCTCCCGATGCGTTTCTTCCTATTGCGTTACGACTGCTAAAGTTCGCTGCGCTATATATATACACACGTGTGTCTGTATGTGTGTGTCCAACTAATTTCAGGGCGCACGCGCGCGACGACGTTTCACCTCGGTATATATATAGGTGATATTTGGCCTTGGTGGTGGCTAAGGAGGAGAGCTGACTATGGGGCGAGGATATGCGGGCGATGATCGAGGAAGCCCTTCAGTTTTATAACCACGACTATTGTGTACTTGCGGCTCTCTCTTTCTCTCTTTCTCTCTGTCGTCCGTGTGGACGCGGTGTGCAGTGTGGACGGGGGATTTTGTATGACTATGAGCTCGTGTATACGTATATATAGGGGAGGGGACGTTTATGGGTCGGGAGCTGCACGCTCCGATGTCCACCAAAATTGTACTCTCTTTTCTCTTTTCTCTTTGAGGGAAGCGCGGAGAGAGGCTGGGAGAATTTGTATATAACCAATGAGTTTTCGCTTATTTCCTTTGTTCGCCGCTAGAGATTCTTTCTCTTGAGAATTGAAAAAGTTTGAGCGCAATAGAAAAGAATTCTAAGCGGATTGAAAAACATTAGAATGATAACCACTTATATACATAGAAGAAATAACAGTTTCTTGGAGTGTTTGGCTTAAAAATAACGTAATACAAGAAACTATAATATATAATGCGACTATGTATCGGTATGAAAATAAAACTCAATCAAGTTATTGTAGTGTGTACTTCAACTAATTATATTTAATTAGCAGCGCGTCACGGATATTATATTACTAGACGGTCGATATTATCCACACCTGCAGCAGCTTGTCTCGCACAATCTTTCGATATATAAAGCCATTTCCTCGATACAAACGAAAACTCACACGTATTAACAAATCACCATCGTCACCACCACAAAAATAGTTATAACTATATATAAACATTCTCCTCAAAATTTTTAATGTGTAGCACTTAATCCCCGCAGCTATATACACCTCCTTATAAAGGTATAACCCATCAGTTCGAATTTTAACATTCAACTGGTCGCACGCTCAATAACTTCATCTTCGGTTCTCTCTCTCTCTTTCTCTCGTCCTCGTGTGTATGTGTATATATCTTACGTATAATATAAGCCTACGCCAATTAAAGCCCGACGCGGCGTAGACGGTAAATCATTGGCTAACACAGGGTGTACGCGTTATAATACGCGTAATTAAAGCTGCAAATTTATACGTCATACGCTCGAATTTCGCAGCTGCGGCACCTTTTCGGTCTGCAATATAATTCGGCGGGTGATACGACGGAGATGAGTTTCCATCATAGAAAGAATTGGATCATCGATAACGAGGCATATAATAAAATGCGCGAAATTATTGGGAGAGTCGTGCATTTCGACGAGCGAATAATTAGGTAGAGATGAAATAAATCGGCCAACTTTATCGGCGAAATCATATATAACGGGGCTGAAAAAGGCCAAGGAGCTTATACTTAATACTTTACAACATTGAATAAAACAAGCGCGAGTGTGGACTTTTATATATATCGAGAGCTGCCGCGGAGCGGCGAACTTTCTCCCGAAGTTTCGCGACAACGCGTTTCATCGACCGCAAAAACCATCGATATAAAAACAGATGTCCGACACTCAAGTTGAGCACCGCGCAATCAATGCAGCTGCAGTAGCCGGTCGGCCAGTAGAAAGAGACGCGAGCCGATCAGACGGAACTGTGCAGTTCTGCGTGTGTATACCACAGAAGCAGAAATCGATGGAGTAAAAAAGCATACAATGACGTTCCGGAAAATTAAGCATACAATGACGTTTGCTGACTCGGTCGAAAATGTGTTTGCCTCGCATTTGGACCTCGTTATAATTTCCATAGCGAGTATAGTATAGCTTATAATAAATGTTTATCGCACGCGGACGGGGAGGGAAGTTCTTTTATCGGCGAACGATCGTTTCTATGCTAATGCAGCGGAATACGTATAATATCCAATGCTTGTTACGCGCCCGACAAACTAAATTACATATACCGGACATCATAACTGCATGTGGATTTATTTAGATATAAAATTGCCCGAAAATTAAGGTTTTCGCGTATAATCGCCGTGGCTTTCATGCTAATTACGCGAGCGACGGGAGGCTTATTCAGCTCCAGTTCGCGTTTATGCTAAATTAGCGCGACGCCTTAATGAAAATGTACGCATTATTAGAGAAATTGTGCGAGATTAGACTCGCCTTGTACTTCTAATATATTTATACACATTTTCTCAGAGAAGCCGCTTATGGCGTCTATAAATAAAACGCCGCGCCAGCTGAGTTAAATAACCGCGCGAACTTATTTTCCCTTTGTCGTCGGTACATAATTTATAGTCTTAACACCGCCGGAGTATAATAAAATTCGCCGCGCAGTGACTCGGTGAATAATTGGCTGTAAAGAGAATGTTTTCATTTTTTGCGAGAATAAAAATATTGTGCAACCGGGATAACGGACGGATTATGTGTGAAAACGAATGTTTTAGTATATAAGCTCGCGAGCGTTATAAAGTGTATAGGTATGAATGTTTGCGCGAGCGATAAAGTAAATCATTTAGAATAGCCAAGTGTATATAAATTCTGAATAGGTTGTTTCTCGATAATAATGCGTGTTAAATTAGCAGATTAACATAATGTAATTCCCGTGCATTAAATACCTCGACCGACCACTTAATTAAAGCCCGCGTGGACAAACATTTCCACGCGAATGAACCGACCAATATAAATGAACCGGTTTCATATCGCGTTTTATTAGCTCTAAAATCCGTACAATAATCGAACTTTTGTACAACGCATCTTCATCTCCCCTACATACAAATCCACAGAAGCTCTCTACGAAATAGTATATAGTCGGGCTGCACAGAATGTCACGATTAGAGAATTAATAAAGCGCGGGTCCGGTCCGTAATGCTTAAAACTCTGGCGGCTCTGTCTCTCGTATTGCATGCGCATCGATCCAGCGTCTCCCCCCAAACAAGCGCTCCGCAGTGTCACATAATAAAGTCCCACTCCGTAACAAACTTTACGAGGCGTTCGCTTGCTGCATACATGGCTGCATGTACTTGCATACATATAGATATATATTCCAGGTCAGATGGCTATTAGGATGTAAAGCGTCGCTCGCGGCTATACGCGATACAGGAGCTATAGTCTATGTAAAAAGCCGCGAGTCTTTGACGATCGACGTTCGATGCGGTGCATTTGGCTGGTGATTCGGCGCCCGGATCACGATATTGCTTTATGGACCGTTGCGTAGACACACGATGAGAAACGGTTAAAGTTGCGGATACGCGCGAGTTTATGCGGTGCTCAGCTGATTTTTGACGAAAGACAGTCGCATCCGTGCGGACTTAATTTAGCGCGTGTGATATTGGCTCGAGATGAATTGCGCGAGGTAATTCTCGCGTAGTAATATTCTCACTGCGGTGATGCGGGCGAGTTTTCAGGATTAATGGCGGAGCTTTTTTAGAGTGGATTCAAACTGTGGTTCAAATTCATTATTTTAATTGGTCGGTTTATACATAATATATATGTTTTTTTGTTATTCGGCAGCCAAGTTGTCGTATACTACAAGTCGCGATGACGTTAAGACGTGGAATAAGTTTCTTGGAATAAAAAATAATAAGCATTTTCAGACCGTGTAATACATTCCGTAATTTATAGCTGCAATTATAATCTTTTAGCTTTAAGGAGCAATAAAAGAATGTTTAATTTATTTTACTACTCTTCAACTTGCATTTAATTAGATTCGCGTTACAACTATATATAATTTATGTTCGCTGTATTACATTTAAATAAATGGTATCCCTTCACAGTTATATAATACAGCGAAATGAAGTTAATGAATTAGTCGAATGACGTATATATTTCCATCCTTCCATCCCCATTCGTATATAACAAAGTTAAGATTCTCTCAATTATTTAATATAAAGTGCGTGATTTATAAACGACCGAGATTTCGTAATGAGATTTTCCCTCTTAAATCAAATTACCCGTGAAAAATGTTCGAGATTTAATTCTCCTTTTACTTCTGTTTATAAATGTAAAATTATTTATCACCGTTTAGCCAACAACCACGAAAGTCATGAAAATCTTATAATATACGAGACTTGTTAAGACACTAGACCGAAGCACGTACTCGCGGTCAAGCACAATTCCACCAGCTCGCGTATAACATACACATATACGTATACGCGAATTTAACGAGTTGAAAATGAGCTTGTAGCTACACAGGATCTGCACAAACAAACAAACACACACACACACACACACACACACACACACGAGAGACTCGTAGATAGCCAGGATGAAGCTTTCATTATCTGCAAGTACACGCACGTATACCACGGTACAATGCTCTTTTCCTCTCGAGGACTCGTTGCATATGCATGTAGGATCTGTAGCTCGAGAGGACCGATATACCTATATGGTGTCATTGAGGTGCGATGCTTCGTTTTTAGCCGACCCGCTCCGCCTAGTAATTCTCATTGACGATGGCTAATTCAACGCAATTGTATATATATATATATATATATATATATATAGACACATTACAAAGTGTGGATGAAGGTACAGGGATATATATATCACACTTTGTAATGTGTCGCAACGAGCGACCCAACCAATTTAGACTATTTTATATTTTCCAACGAGATTCCCGTAAACGCGGCGGCATATATTGCTCAATCGGCTGGAGCACGCGCATGGAAAGGAAGAAAAGGAGACGACTGCTGATAGGTTTGCTCTGTATTTTGCGCAATCCGAATTGATTCCTTTTGCCGGTCGCGCGTGTGCGAGAGGGTCAATTCATCACTCGCCGATCTGATTAATTGCTCTGTAATAGCCTCGGGCGATTTAACTGCCTATTTCGATTCGCTCCTCGCGCTGTGTGTAGTCTTTTGTGAATACCTATAGTCGCGCCGCGGAGATGCGGTGAAAGCAGAGATACGAGCTGCTGCTGCTGCTTTACTAATATAGCGTGACACCTTCTCTTCTAATATGGCTCGGAGGTTGGGAATATATATATATATTCCCCAGTAATCACATATATGTGGATTACTGGAGCGAACAGTTTTTGAAGAGCGGACGATGAATGGGGAATAGAGAGGCATGTACAGGTTATGAATGTTTAATGCTGCGCGGATCGGGGAGAGATCGTTGAATGGGTAAAGTTTAGTTGGGATAATTTGCAGTTTTGGATGCATGATCGCGTTTACGATTTTAATCGTTTATTTTCGGAACGTTTGATGGTGGAGATAAATTAATTATTAATCAAATTTTTACAGATTTCATGAGAAGTATACGCATGAAATTACATTCTCTTTTACTTTTCTTAAATGAGGTTTATGCAATATATATACGTTAATTAAAATGCGCGTATTAAATTTTTATTTTTCTTTTAATTTGAATTCGATATATATATAATATTATCTATATATTATTCCATGTATTTTTGGAATATTATTGCACGTTTATTTGCAGGCGTTTACGATTATTATACGATCAAACTGGCATACATACTTGTACACTCGTATAAATGAATGCGAATGAACAGATGTTAAAACTATATGAAACGTCAATTTAATATTCACAATTATAATCGTACGCCTTAACAAGAATAATTAATATGCTGCGGTAACGTTCCGATAGCACTATTAAAATGTCATAAATAAATTACTGGAATAAATTATTTTGTATATACATTCAATCAGACGTAGACAATAGCTCTAAGCATTTTCGCATCGCCCATCAGGCGAACTCGAATATATGTATATGTATATCCTCGCTCGACATTCCCCACGAAAAAATGATTAATGAAATCTCGAAATGCAAATCGTCCTGGGAATCTATGAGTTTCCAAGGCCCTGCCTTTGTGACACAATTATGCACATCACGACGCGCCAATTCGTCAATCTGTCGCGCGGCCACCTCGTGCACATAATCCGTATAGGTATCCCACGTTACGTAGGTGGTATATACGCGCGTTAATCATCGACCGGTTCTCTTTCTCTCTCTTTCTCTCCCTTTTTTTTCTTTACTGTATACAGAAGTTTAGCGACTCTCTTGGACTGCTAATTTGGCGAGGTTCCGACGAAATTTCTTAATCACCGACGTCAATGCGCGCGCGCGAGAGAATTACGAGTAATTGGAAAATTGTCCTGTCCAGTTTTGAGTAATGCGAGTTGAAAGCCGACCAAATGATTGGCTCTTTTTTTTTTGACCGCCGCCCGTGATGCGATCGCTTGAAGCGCGAGTATTATTTGAATAAAAATGTAGTTTGTATAGTGCAAAAAATAACAGCATTAAAATTACAAGATACGCAAGGTATTTTTTATTATACGGTTCATTACGCGATGATTGCTGCATTATCAAGTTACCCAGTGAAATTGGATTATATTATACTCGCACATGGGTATCAAACTTTCTCGTTCGAGAAAATTGCAGAAATTCCATTTGTCTCAACTTTAACACTTGGAGTTTAATAAAAAGAAAAGCCAAACGCATTTAATATGAACAGCGGTGAAGAAAAGGGAAATACAAATTTCGCGGTCCCTTTATTATCCTATTCCAAGTGTATGCGTCGAGATGCGCGCGAACTCCGCAGTACAAGCAAAGAGGAGAACTTTTATTTCATTTCTCCCACCTTTTAGCTGCAACTCTTACCCACAGTCTCTTTCTTTTACTTTCGCACTCGTCAGTGAATGTCGGGCTTTTCAATAGATGAGCTTCCGACTCGCGCGATTGTCGCGAACAAGTTTTGACGATTAGTTCTTACCATACATAAGACTTATGACTTAAAGCTTTCATTTGTTCCATGCAAGAGTTTACGACAATATAAATGTGATTCTGTTTTTCTCGCTTTGTTTCAGAGATTTGACGAGCAACAATATAACGGACATTCCAGCGCGTGCTTTTCACGGATTTCCCAATCTAGAGATTCTGTAAGTATACTTATTCCTACACATCTGGTATTATGAATATATTGCATAAAAATTACAACCGTAAAAGTTATAACTTTAGTGGCTGCAGAAACATTTGTCCTTTAACACAACTAATTTAACTTTTAATACAATTCCGTGCTCCAACTTTACGAATACATAAAATACATACGAAACTCAGGCGCAAATCAATTGGCCAGCTATTCGACAGTCCGGACAACGTCCAGATTTTCCATTTCGCAAGAGTCAATCGCGGTCGCGATAAATTCCCAATCCTCAAAGCTCATCGTCCGATAAATCATTTTGTCCTGCTTGCGCGTCAGTTGACAAAAACGAGTATTTGCCAAACTCGCGGGTGAAAAAGGAAGGAATACACAAGCTGCGAGCATCGGTATAGAAAATTGGCAGTCAGCCTAGTTTTTCCACATATAAGGAGAACCGTACCACGGGCGTATCGGGGAGAAAGCCATAAATTCTCGGGCGAAATTAATTACCATATAGATTCATAAATTGAATCGCTCGGCGATCCAGGCCCGACAGGTGTGAAAAAGTTAAGCCGTTAACAAAAAAGTATCAGCTGTGATGCAGGAAAAACCTACATATAGTGTCGCTGTCTTTTTTTTTTGCTCGCGCCCTCGAGTTAAAGCGGAGAGATGGGATATAACAGATTGCATACTTATAAGCGAGTGAATTCGCGAAAAAGGGGCTAGCGATGTTAATATTTATGAGCTGAAGCTCCCCGAGTCGGCAGTCCTGTGTAGCTCGACGAGTTAGTCGCTAACGTGTTCTTTACCGTCGTTACAGGTTATTGCGGCGCAATCATTTGGAGCTCATCGATGTAGACGCCTTCGACAACCTAACGAAACTTGCCGCTCTGTAAGTACCACAACTCTTAATGATTTGTCGCTGCTGTTTCGATTGTTATAGCATTGGTTAATAAGATTGAATATTATTCGTGTTCCCTTTTCGCAGAGAACTCGACGATAACAACTTGATTGAATTCCCAAAGGCGATTTTTCGGGCGAGGAGTCTGCAGGAAGTGTAAGTCATTACTCTCAATGAATTTTATGAAATAATGTCGTGTTTCTATCGTTTTCTTTAACGTTTGTTATATAACTATATAGGGCTTCGTTGATGCACACTCGCACAGTACGCGTAGTTTGTTTAATATAATTAACACACAAATAGATATATTAATAGATGATCGAATAAATTTGGTCTACTGTGACGAATGCAAAAAGCATTTCCATTTAATGCAAGTCGTGCACCAAGCAATCAGCTGGTTCAATCAAGTTTCTCTAGGCCAATCTTTAATTTTTCTAATTCCAGATCCCTATCAAATAATAGGATTGAAGTCCTCGTCGACGACATCGAGGACGATTCTAAAGATGCGATAAAGGAGGAACAAAAGCTCACCTTTCAAGAGCTTCCGCGGCTACAGAGACTGTAAGTTGTTTGCGGTTGTTTGCGTAATCGCTACTCGTGCACACACCTGTTCGAGATCAACCGCGAATATATCCTTGATTATCCTATTCGGAAACATAATCTCGCGCGAAAGGTTTTGCGAGCTTGGAAGATACTTGATTTTTATTTCGCCAACCTCTTATTCGCTAAATTCGAAAAAGTTTACAGAAGATATAAATATTAAGGGTTTTCTAAGCGATCCTTTTATAGTTATTGGTTTTGCCGATTTACTTTGGCAGTTATTTTTGTAGCTCATCGAGTCAAAGAGAGGGGAGAAAAGTAGCAGGAACGCACTTTTATTCTCTGTTGTTAATAAAATACGCATTAAGTGCAAGATAAAAATAAAAAGCGAAAGTGGAACGCAAATAAAGCGAACGAGTAGCGGAAGTTGCCGAATGCGAGGCCGGATGTGAAAAAAAAAAAAGAATTAAAGAAAACGTGAATTTTTGAATACAAAGATGCCTCCATAAAGCAACATATAAATTGCAATATTTATGTATTCGACCTGCATCTATGTATTTTATCTGACATAACTGAAGCTCTGCAATGAAATTATACAGTCAAAAATGACGATTATAGAGAAGTCAACGCTTTCAAGCCTTTTTTCCCTGGTGACTTGGTAAAGGATGATCTCATTCAGAATGGACGATAAAGATCAAAGTAAACGACCAAGATACTGCGTAGAGTAAAAAAAGAACGATGCTTCTTCGCTGCTCATTAAGTACAGGATATAAGCTAACGAGGAGAGACCATAAGCGGACTTGACACCGTCCGACGTTTAGGCTTATGTATTCTATAATCCCCGGCGCAGTCGTACGTGAAATTGCATCAAAGTCTAATCGGTCATTGTCAAACGGAATTTTAGGGTGACGTTCGCATGCGAAAAAGAAAACAATTGTTTTACTGACGTCAATGGCCTTTCCTGGTGTTTTCAATATATAATATTGTCATTATTTAATTGAAAAATTTGCATAGTTTGATTATTTATAGTATAATAAACATCTTAAATATTCAAGGAATTTCAACTGTAAAAGTAAAATCAGACTGAACTGGAAACGTTTGAAAAATCGACTCGATATGCAGTTTGAAAAGGCACTTCAAACAATACCTACTTCTAATAGGTACTAATAAACCTTTTAAATAATTAATATTGAATCCAAAAGTAATGTGAGCTCAAAGTAAAAAAGTCTTCGAGTTACACGGAAAACCTTTTAAAACGCTAAAAGAAAATACGCGTACGAATTCCCGTGAAATCGGTGCCATTAATCTACAATTAATCAAATCTATAAATAGCACATCGACTACCCAATCTCTTTATTCCATCAATCTTCAGCAGCATTAAAATTAAGGCATTTAGCTTGATCTCTACATAGAAATACAAACTATAACTCCGCTATATATTTCAATATCAATATTACGATCCGCGCCTCGGTCAAGATAATCGAGGTGTTAACGGTAATCCGCGGCTTTAAAAAAAGGTAAGTTACATCATCTCACGCGAGCACTACACTAAACCGATTGTGTAATCGAAAGCAAAAGAATATATATATACATAAGTTTTTTTTTCCCCGCTTAAAATAAACGATCTGCAGTGTGGCGCGTGCACGCGAAAAAACGAAACGCGAGGGAAAGAAGAAGAAAACGGACTTGTTTCGCGCTCGTGTTCGGGCACCAATATAAATTTCGCTGTTTATATATATGCACACTTAGCGGCTTCGCGCAGCGCCTCTCGTTCAGAGAGATACTGCAGCAGCTTGGCGGCAAAGGTATATATTTCGGATTCCCTCTCTTTTTCTCTCGTGCGCCCCTTTTTTTTTGTGCTCCGCGCCGCTGTTCTGCCTTTTTTTTTATAGCGGTTTGAGTGATCTTTCGCGTCGGGCGCGCGGTTTACGATAGGAGTGATCCAAAAAGCATTTCTAACGGAATCCCCGGCAGCTTTACGGCTTCTTCTTCTTCTTCGTCTTCGTCGGCGTCGTCGTCGCCCCCTGCACACGCTCACTTTCACCGCGCTGTGTTATATATATATACGTATATAAAATTTATCTTACGGAGGAGATCGCATAAAAACAGGCGAATGTCGTACCAGGATCCGCACTATATGCCGACACCGAAACGTATATATATATACAATATATACATGTATATAACTTACATAGACGGGCGCGTATCGTCTACCGACGGATTATCAAGGACCACGACGACGATCGCGATTACACATATACCGCAAGTGGAATTAGTCGGGTATTTACGCGACAACGAAATTTGCGAATATTGCGTTAGTCGAAGAAAAAAAACACCGAGTCTCGGCGTGTGTGCGTGCGCGTCTACGTGCGCTGATTCCATGATGCGGTGCTGCACGCGTAGTCTTTTTGAAGGAGGCGAAAACATTTCGCACGCACGATCGTCTCTTGTCGCCGCGCGAGTATAGGAACAATGTCGCGATTGCCTTGCGCGTGTCCCACAGTCGTTGTGTGCCACTGTTCACGTAATCGATCATTGCTTTCTCGAGCTTTGACAAAGCGAAACGTAGGAGGAGTCGAATAAGGGGATTGTAAATTAATAATACACATACGGTAGGTATAGGCACTTGTGATGTTACGAGGGCGGCTCCGAATAAAGACGTGGCTATAATTATAGGAACTGCGCACTTTAGGCCCGGACGCGCGCGGAGCAATCAAAATAAACACGTATATTTAGCGATAAATATGTAAGCGCGATCGAGATTGTAATTTGTAAGGAGACACGCGCGGACTGTATAAATAGAGCGTTTCTGGGATATAGAAAAAAAAATCATAAATTACGCCGCGAAATGAGGCAAGCTATAATGCCGAGTGTCTAATAATTTGTCTTTAATTGCTAATTTTAGATCGCGAAACGAAATAATAGTGGATAAATTAGCATGGGAGTGGCCGGGCGTATATGTATGCACATCGATCATTCTAATGGTGGCGTAGATGTCGTGTGTGACCAAGATTTTTATATACTCGTACGCTGATTTCTCATCCTATTTGTATTACATTCTACAATGTGTGTAGTTCTAAAAATACAGGGGAACTTCGTAGCGGAACGTTTTAAAACGTTTTCAGCTCCCCCATTAAACTTTTGAATCCTCCTTTTTATACAATAATTTATGCATTAAACTCCGTCACAATAAGTGCACACGAATGCATCTCGAAATCCTTACACCGCAATGTTTCAAAATAAACAAGTTTTGCATTTCAAATACGAACCTATATAGAACACCGATCGTGGCACCATAGCACATACAATCCAGAAGAGATAAAAAAACGAAATGGAAGCGCAACCGTCTCGGACGCAAAGTTTCAGGTATGTAAAAATGCGCAAACCGCGAAAGTAAGTACAGCCGAAACGAAAAAAAAAGGACCATCAAAAAAGAAAGTAGCGGAATGGACTTATGTAGATAGGGAGCGCGAGGGAGCGCCGAGAGCTAGACGGTATAAAAGGCTGCAGGAGAAAAAGAGAGAGAGAGAGAGAGAGAGAGAGAGTCGAAATGCAATATCCTACCGGTTAACTCCCGAGCGGCTAGACACTGCGACGAATTACAGGGAGAGAAGAAACTCCTGACAACTAAAACACTTTATTCCGGTCCCTTTCCCTCTCCCCTCCGCTTATATATACCCACGCGCAACTCGAAATTACGTCCGATCGTCACGCCGAAAAAGTTCCACCGACTGCTGCTGCTGCTGCTGCTGGTGGTGGTCTCCTATTCAACGATGGCTCCGCGATCCGATTGCTATTTTATATCTTTTGTTCGCGGAGCGACTGCTGCTGCTGTTACTGGGGGTTTGTTCGATAGTAAATGCGCTTTTTCTCTGCTCTTTGTTTCAGAGATTTGACGAGCAACAATATAACGGACATTCCAGCGCGTGCTTTTCAACGATTTCCCAATCTAGAAATTTTGTGAGTATACAAGTGCGTTTTTTTTTTGTATCGGATAAGTCGATACCTTTGGCCGATTGAAATAAAGTGTTTTGGCGCTGGACTTAAATTGAATAAATACACGAAAAATTCACTTACAAAGTTGTAAAATTCCATTGTTTTTGCATTCCTTAGATATATTCTTAGAACATTAAGCTAAAAATAAACGGTCCATTCGTTAAATCCTTAATTCCTTGGCTCAAACTTCTCTAATGGACAGACTGTACACGAATTTTAACAGACATCGCAGTAAACGATTGGAATAGTAAATCTTTCAACTTGAAGCGCGACTCTCGAACTACGAGGAGAACCGAAACCGCAGAGAAAAGAAAAATCTCCGACACTATTTACATTTTGTGTATAAGTTTCTCTACACACGGCTCTCGTCTATAGTGCGTATATATCCGCGCAGACAGAGAAAAATCGGGAATTAAAAGCGAATTGGCAGTCGGCCTAGTTTGTTAACGACCCGCGCGACAAGCTCAAAGACTTCGTTTCCTATTAAATTCATTACCATAGGATTCATAAATTCAATCGGCTTACGAGGACTGTCAGCGTATATAAAAAAAAAAAGTATCGCGCCCATTAAAAAGGTATATCCACTGCGCCGAGTGACGCCTACATGGGAAAGACGGATAGCTGCGACTAAGACACTCGTATATACGCGTATAACGGATTGCATAAAGCCAAGTGAATACGCGAGAAAAGGAGCGATTTAATATTTATGAGAGCGCGAGAGAAGACGGAAAGGGAGCAAATACACCGAGTGTCCATAACATGTCTTGGCTGTTGCAGGCTATTGCGGCGCAATCATCTCAGGCTCGTCGACTTGGACGCCTTCGATAACTTGACGAAGCTTGCGCTCCTGTGAGTATTATTATATTACTTTTGTTGCGCGCATCGCGAGGGTATTTAATGCCCATATACGCGCAGCGACGTAAATTGCGAGAAAAGTCACGGATTTTAATGCTAAAGTTGGATTGGAATTTATGTGCACCGTGTCCGTAATTCGAATTTAAAGTGGATTTTTTTTTTCCTCGGACTTATCTTTATAGAGGAATGAAACGGTAGCGCTAAGTAGCTTTCGACTATTTTATGCGGGAGGATTTTTGTTGCACTTTATTAGCACTTTGTCTCTAGATTTTTGGCGGAGAATTATTCCGCTGGAGCTTCACGTGTGATTATAATTATAGATTTCGTTCTTTTGTAGAGGGAAAACAAACGAGCTTCGAGCGCCAAGTATTTTTATCATGATTAATGAGTTATCAAGATGTACATAATACTTTTAATTAATAAACTTTTTGTTTCAACGTGAATAATGTCTTTTGGGAAATATACGCGCGAAATCTTCCGAAAGACACCTGTGACCAAAAAAGAAAATCATTTCCGCATACTTTGGCTTTAACACTCGCGACTTCTCTACATTTTTATGCGCAGCTGCCACTGAGCTTCTCCTTCTTTGTAATATTCTTGCGACAGAGATGAAAATCCCGGAATATTCTTTTACAGGGAACTTGACGATAACAACTTGACGGAATTCCCAAAGGCCATTTCGCGGCTGAAAAGTCTCGAAGAACTGTAAGTATTTATGAGAGGTTTCTCCTTCGTAATTCTATGAGATAACGGTTAGTTAGAGCACCTTTTCATACCGGGATTTACTGTAACCGCTTGCTTAAAGCGTTAAATGATTTGATTGTCCCGTGCACTTTGTTAAAGCGTAATTTTTATCATTCTTTACTTGCTTTGATAAAATTATCGAAGTTCAAAAAAAGGAATTAATCAAAGTCATTAATCACGCTAAAAGTTTAATGTTCGTAAAGTTCACAACGATAAAGGACAACGATAAAAAATATCAGGAGAATAATTATAAGGGACACAAAGTCAGTTCATCGATTAAAATATAGAAATATATGTAAATTGTACAAAAAAGAAACCTGGCGTACATCCAAATTTCACAACTGCATGTACAGTATAAATAAAATTTTGCAGATCACTGTCAAACAATAGAATCCAGGTCCTCGAAGCGGACAGCTTTAAAGATGCGAGAAACTTATTGTCGGTCGACCTGCGCGGCAATCCGATAAAGGAGGTGCACGAGCTCGTCTTTCAGCATCTCTCGCGGCTCCGGAAGCTGTAAGTTTATCCCTCATCTTTCTGACACACACACACACACACATACACACTGACATACGCACACCTACACAAAAGGAGTCCGTCACCGCAGATCAAAGCGATGCAGTTTATTTACGTTATATAGACAAATTGGCATAATTCGGTGCGGTTTAATTTTATCGCCCATCTGACACAGATCCGCCAAAGAGTCACGCTTTCAAAGGTCCGACAATTTTTCACTCCTAATCCAATTTAAGCCGCGTCGCTGCATCTCAAAGACGAAATTTTCACCGTCTGCACATATACGCCGTGTTTTTTTATCTCTCGCACACAGTCCGATTACCCGGGCGCGAATATTTAAAACGGCTGACGCCGCGTGCGTCCAGTCGGCAGGACCGGCCGATAAAATGAATTTTTCCAACACCTTTCTCTTGTTTTTTTTTTCCCTTCTCTTTGCAGAATCTTATCGAACTTAAAGGAACTAAGTACGTTTCCGGCGCTGAATGGGTGCCGATCCCTGGAGGTGCTGCGAGTCGATCGGGCGCGCATCGGACATGTGCCCGACGATCTCTGCCTGCACTCGCCCAAGCTCAAAAGCCTGTGAGTGTTGAACTTGGATTTTTTTTCTTTTAAAATTCAATTATACTAGCAAAACATTTCAATTAACTGTGTCAAATTGAAAATCGATCATGAGCCTGTATTATTTTCTCTCGATTCAATTAACAATAGCAAAAGTAATGAAGAAGTTGTCTTAACGAGTAAGTATATGGTTTAACTGTAACATATTTTTGCATTTCAGAGATGTCAAGTCCAATTACCTAACTGCCATACCGAATTTGAAAGACTGCCACGATCTTCGGGTTTTGTACGTATGTGAGAACGTCTTCCTATTTATTTTGCGTATATATACCCCAACAAGCCTCCTTTTTCTCATTTCACGCCAAATTTTTTCGCGCACACAATAATATAACTAGATATGTATCGCAATACATCTCCCACGCGGCGGAGGAACCATCAATCTTACAAATTTGCAATTGTGTGTTTGTGCCGTTCGCGCAGAGATTTAGCGAGCAACATGATATCGTCGCTGTCGGGACGGCCCTTCCAGAATTCCGCGGCGCTCCACGACCTCCTCATGTCCAAGAACAACATACAAATTATTCCAGAAGATGCATTTACCGGCTTGTCGCGCCTCCAAGTCTTGTGAGTATATCGCTTAATACATCATTGATATATTGCACGCTCGAGATAAACTTATATACGATTGCGCATTTGCGCTTGCAGAGATTTAGAGAGCAATATCATTGAATTCGTGCATCCCGAGGCTTTCAACAAGATAAAGCAGCTGGAAGACTTGTGAGTATCGAACGCTAAACTGGGGCTCAATTCTGTGTGCCGTATACATTTGTCTTTTGCGCGAAACCACGCGAGCATCATGCCAAAAAGGAAATTAAGCTTTCTATTTACTTCCGATGATCTTTCAACGGATCTGCTAGCTGTATTTCCAACTTTGTTAATACGTATAAAATAAATTGTAAAATAAATCGTATAAATTGAAGAAGAAAAAAAAATCTATACGGTCCCAATGGTATCCATTTGCACAGTGCGATAACCCTTCGTTTTTTTGGTTGCCTGTCCACAACAGGAATCTGGGTAACAACATATTTCCAACACTGCCGATCAAAGGACTGTCGAGCTTACTGCAGCTCAAAACCTTCAACAATCCAGCGCTACGGGAATTACCGTCGCCCGAGCGTTTCCCCCGGATCAGAACAATGGTACTGTCCTACGCCTATCATTGTTGCTCCTTCCTGCATGTCGAAGTCGATGAGGATCCGAGCGCCAAAGTCCAGGGACCCGTGCAGGAGTCTGTCCTATTTCCCACTGACAATGAGTTCGACATGAGCTTATGGAACTCGAGCTTGTCCGATCTCTGGCCCCAACTGCGTGAGTTAATGCTGCGATAGCCTATATTTACTCATGACTATTGCATTTATCTTTTGCCTTTGTTTTCTTCCATGTTTTGATACCCAATGCCATGCCGACGAATTTACTTTTATTAGCGCTCCTTCCTTGTTACTTTCGATATTAAGTTGAAACAAAAAATTAATGTATTTCATACGAGAATCGAATTTGAAAAAATTTCATCTTAAGCTTCATAGTAACATTTTTATTGCTGTTACAAAATTTGGTTTGAAATATATTTGTGGTCCCTGAAAGCATTTTCTTCATCTATTTATAGATTCCTAAGATCTTGGGTATCAAAGTAGCGGAAACCACCTTTGTTTGTTATATACCTTCCTTTTCTTTTTCGCGATTGACATATTTTTATTTTCTCATATACACGGGTGCGCGATCGTTGCGAAGAGTCCATGTTTTTGAGTCTTGCAAATATCGCCGAAGCAGAAAGTTGTAAAGAAACTTTCTAAAATGCAAGCACGTAAAATCGTAAAAGCTTTGAAAAATTTCATAGACTCGTTGTGTTGCAAAACATTTTATTACTTTCAATTTATTGTACTTGTTGCTGCGAGTATCGTAATACTATAGAAAATTTCTTTCCGTATTTACTTTGGAATTTCTTATTTATAAATTTTAAACTCTTGGTGTGCAATTATTTTTTTTTCGATATTTTTACACTGCCTTATGCAATAATTTGCGAGTTAAGGTCAGTGAAGGTATCGAACTTTGCCAAAATGACTATATAATATTCTTTTATTTGCCTTAAGATAAAATTTTAGTGCAGCTAATAAGTACTAAAGTCTTCAAATTTCCACAATTTGTTTTTTTTTTGTTTTTGAATTTAATCTCCTTTTGAAATATATATTTTTTCGATATTTCGAAGTCTCTTTAAAATACTTTTGCAACGATTAGCTAACCTTGATATGAAACTGATATGCGTCGAGATGATTGCAAATTGAATGAACTCTTAAAGCTGATAATGCATCAAAATTAAGCATCGCAGTCATTGATACACGTCTGAACTGAAAGTTACAACTACTATGACCAATAACTTTTAAACCAATCGGAAAGTGGCAATTGTAAACGCCCATAAAATTATGTTTACTGCTAGTAAGACTATAACGACTGTAGTAACAATGCCTGATGCTTAAACAGGTGTGCATTAATTAAGCGATAGGATATGCACATCCTATCTGTAATGTGTAGCATGGCGAATGCGTAAATTAACTGCTACATGGCATGACGATAAGCATCCAATCTTCTCGGAATTAGGGGAGAATGAGAAAATCTGGCAGATGTTTAACCATAACGATAGACCAATGTGAAAATATTGAATCTTAATATTAAACATTTGTGAAAAAATCTAATCAGTTATTAGATTTCATTTATTTTATTTATTTTTAAGAATTGTAATATTACTTTTATACTTTTATACAATTTATTCCGCATGCCAAAAATTAAAAAATATAAATAAATATGAATGATTGTATTCTTAATGAAATAGATACGAAAAATATAAATAAAATGATTTAAAGAAAAATATAAGCAACTGCTTAAATAGGCTCTTGACATTGTCTTGTTTTCTCTATTACTTATACAAATCTAAATCTTTCACTTCGAGTTAGAATAATCGTAGTCTACCGTGCAGTACTGTAAGAATTTACATACTGTACTCTTGCGCATCCTTTGTCTTTTAACCTACGTTGCTTAATTTGTGAAGAAAATCTGTTTACAAGCATGTCCTGGCAGATATTTTCTCTTTCCACAACTTTTGCCTTTACTCAGACTTCTTTATCGATAATTATTTATTTGTCTGAAAATTATCTGCCAGGTTACCTTTCCGCTAACTCACAACATAGGTTTAAGGGCACTTGAATGCTGCAAACAGAAAAAAAAATGGTAAACAAAGGTTTTTGTTGAAAAATAATAAGTATGTTACAAAAGGAGAGCAGAAACTATTCTCGAACGCGAATCAGTTTTATTACCACAGTTTATTTTTAATCAATGGATTCATAAATGGTATATGTTTATAATCAATGCGACGTCAGTTTGCCATTGATGTATTTATTTTTCTCTGACCAAACAAAAAAAAAACTCTGCCAAAACGCCTTGACTTGTGAAACTTTGCAGCAATGAAGTGATGTAACATTTTTTAGATAACTTGAGCGACAAATTCGGATCAAAAATAAATGAACTTTGGGATAACTTTGGTTCAGATTTTACGTACCCCGGTAATCTGCCCGCTTATGTTGAGGAATATTTCGACGATCAAGACGGAAGAACCACTACGCCAGGCCTGGCTGCCTCGCAGCAAATCCAGTGTCTGCCGCAACCCGGTTCGTTCATTCAATATTCAAATCCAATAGCAACCTCTACGAATCGTTTTTTTTTTTT
>UELV01177941.1:0-74771 GCA_900490015.1 Megastigmus stigmatizans | reverse complement strand
TTTTTTTTTTTTTTATAATCAAATTAAGAAAAGCTAAGCGAAAAGATTTCCCTTCCTTTAAAATATCAAATAAGAAAACAGACAATTTAGCAAATATATTGCTTTTATTCAAATTTAATTCAAATTTCAATAAGTGAAAAATGGATAATCTATAAAAAAAAATCCAAAAGACCCTGTGAATGCAAATCGAATGTTAAAATTAATACTTCGAGTTTCAAACGTCTATCAATCCCAAAGAACTTGGCATAAAAGCATCGATATTGCATTCGAAGTATCTTTCTCGAATTACGGGCTCACAAATCGTTTTTTAACAAGAACAATTCTGAAAGCCGAGAAATAAGTGGATACGGTAACTCGACATCCGATAAAAAAGAAAAGAAAAGAAACGATTCTCTCACCCTTTTACTTTGACTCGAGTATCCTGTTTCTCTTTCTTCTTTTACCTAGCGAAATGCACTTTCCAGGTCCTTTTTTACCGTGTCAGGACCTATTCGATTGGTGGACGTTGCGCTGCGGCGTCTGGATCGTCTTCTTGCTGGCGATGCTCGGCAACGGCACCGTCGTCTTCGTGCTGATTTTCTCTCGAAGTAAGATGGATGTGCCGAGATTTCTTGTCTGCAATCTTGCCGCCGCAGACTTCTTCATGGGACTCTACTTGGGTACTTACTTTTCTATCCGTATACACCAATTGATTTTCTACGAGAATTCAAATGTTTTCTTTTTTTACAATATTATGCGCGTTCAACTATCTTTTATTAGATCATCATTAAAAACTTGTTAGTCGAAATAAAATAAGATTTCTCGCATCATTATAACGTATTAGTTTAGAGAAAAAAAATCCCACGAATTTACAGGACTGCTGGCGGTGGTGGACGCATCGACCCTCGGCGAGTTCCGCAAATACGCGATACCCTGGCAGATGTCGGTGGGCTGTCAGCTCGCTGGCTTCCTGGGCGTCCTCAGCTCCGAGCTGAGCGTCTACACGCTGGCGGTGATAACCCTGGAGCGCAACTACGCCATAACGCACGCGATGCACCTGAACAAGCGACTCTCCCTGAAGCACGCCGGATACATAATGACGGTCGGCTGGTTCTTCGCTCTGAGTATGGCGAGCATGCCACTGCTGGGCATCTCGGACTACCGCAAGTTCGCCATTTGTCTGCCGTTCGAGACGACGAATCCCGTATCCTTGGCCTACGTAGTTTTCCTCATGCTCATCAACGGCGTCGCCTTCTTCATCCTCATGGGCTGCTACCTGAAGATGTACTGCGCCATCCGAGGATCCCAGGCCTGGAACTCGAACGACTCGAGAATAGCCAAACGCATGGCTCTGCTGGTCTTCACGGATTTCCTCTGCTGGTCGCCCATCGCCTTCTTCTCCCTGACCGCGACCTTCGGACTGCAGTTGGTCAGTCTGGAACAGGCCAAGGTCTTCGCCGTCTTCGTCCTGCCGCTCAACTCCTGCTGCAATCCCTTCCTCTACGCCATACTGACCAAGCAGTTCAAGAAGGACTGCGTGATGATCTGCAAAGCCATCGAGGAGTCGAGGGTGACCAGAGGAATCGGCAGATGTAGGCACAGCTCCAACTTTAGCAATAGACTGACACCAGCCAATACCAACAGTTTGGCGGATAGGTCGGGATCTCGCGAGCTCAATCATCATCAGGTAGCGATATTTTTGGACGATTTAACCTCTGCCCCTGCAGGACGCGTATTCTACCAAAGCCTGCATGTCTTGCTATTCCAGATGAACGTGTATCACCACACCACCACCTGTCCGTGCAACAACAACGCGAGGGTGATAGTGGAACGCGGACAGTCGGCCACATCGACAACGGCGGTGCGCTGGTGGCAGGCCAAGATCACCTGGCCCTGTTCCAAGAGTCAGCGTCAGCGTCACAACGTCAACAGTGACCCGTACTCCTATCAGATCGCCGAGATACAGCAGAAGCAGCACAAGAGAGCCTCGTCGATGTCCTCCAGCGAGAACTACTCATCCTCCAGGTCGGACTCCTGGAGACAGAATCACCCCTGCGGAATTCCTCTGAGGTATATTGAGCTGACAGGTATTTGGAAGAGCAGCGGATTCTAAATCTCTTGATCACTTGATCAAGGTACACGATGAAAGATTAACTGGTACTTGGGAAACTCCTTGGTTCGCTTGACTCACACGTATATCTGCGACTATAGTCCAGCGTCTTTCTATACCGTCTTACATATCGACTCTTATCAGCAATTGATATAATTAACAATAACGATGGAAAAAAAGTCGAATTCTTTATTAATCAATTTACCAGCTGAGACTATGGAAATCCAAACATGCCACTCAACTCAATAAGACATTACCCACAAAGGTTGCAGTCCCCATTCAACCCCCGTCTAAAAGAGTCCACTATAAGAGCTATCCTTGAACGACAGGTTGCTGGACCCGAAGCGTCGCACATCCTCCTGGCTGATAACCCGCAAGCCGTCCCAGGACTCGAATCTGAGCTCGTCGCGCAACGACAGCTCGGGATCCGGCACGACCGCGAGCACCAGTACCTGGCGCATGTCGCGCTCGAGCGCCTCCCTGGACGTGAGTCTACGTTCGAGTCGACCCAAGCCGAGACTCACGCGTCAGCTGGCAATCCAGGAGCCCGACTCGCCTGGATCACCCGGCAGACTCGCCGTCAGATTGCTCGCGACTATACCCTCGGCCGCGGAGATGAGCGAGCAGTGCGACGAGGAGAGCGCTGCCCTTGCCGAGGAGGAGAAGGAGGAGGACGACCAGCAGCCCAAGGAGGACAAGGAGTCTTAGGTAGCTACGCATTTCATTTTCTCGGCTATTTCGTATAGGTCCTACCATTACTTTGATATATAGGTGAGTGTTGATTGAGCAATGCTTATAATTGATTTTGATATATTCACTTTTCAAATTTTTTATTTCAATATTTTCTTCTTAAACGAAGCTTTTTATTTTTTTGTATAGGTAATTTTGAATGTAATAAGGTAAAGTCATAAGCGTATGATAAAAAAAAAAGGAAATCAATTTTAAGCATTTAAGGTATTGACTTTCTCTGCGCGATATTCTATTATAACTGACAGCTGCAGCTTTAAAAGTTAATTATATAACTCGATAGCGGAAATCGTTCTTCAATTTCGATGCTTCATATTATACAATTAATTTCAAATCAGTCTTATTCTAAATTTCTTTGACGTGAAATTATAACGGTTTCAATCCTTCGGGAGAATTAATCATCCCGATAAAATGGCTTGTCATTCCCAGAAGTTTTGACGATCCATTGCATAACTCCGTTAAAGATCTGAATACGAATCACTTTGTCGATATTGCCAATTGATTTCCTTATAATTTTCGGTGCACGATGCCTGTTTCAATGCTGCGGCATCCTATACTATTCAAAATTTCATATTATTGCGTTACATCATAAAAGATAATTATATATAAGTATTAGGAATGAACAATTTTGTTGCACAAATGATAAAGTTCCAGCGATGTACCTACAAAATATTGATGATATCCGGTAGCGCGAAACAAGGACTCGTCGGATTAGAAAAAAATTGACCCACTTACGCGATCGAGGATAGATGAGAAAAATGCAGGCAAAGTTCATGATATATAATGTGATGGGGTGTGTATATCTATGTGAACAGCCCGTAGCCGAGAAGTTTGATGAAAAATGATCGCGGAACAAAGCGGCTTTTTTATGGCAGAAGGTTGACCCTTTTGAATTGATCTTCCGATCTGTAGAGCTTAAAGTGCGAGGACGCATCGTGTGCATTTTTTACCCCGCTCAATCGTTTCCTACGTACAGTGCCGCTATAACAGTTATTTCGCGGAAACGAAATCTTTGCATTTTTTACAGTCTAATTAAATTATTTTACTAGCGGTTCGAGAAAATAAGTGGGTCAGTTTTTTGTAAACAAATGAAATATGGTAGCATAAGGAATTCGTATAAAGTTTGAGATAAACTTTTTTTCAATAAATATTTCAGATGAGAAACAGAGAAAGTATATTAATCATTGGCACAAACTTATTTTTCAGTTGACAAAAAAGAACAGTGCACGAAATGAAGCTACGACGATTTTTACTACAAAAGTGATTACCAAAGAAGGAAAGGTTTCCTGTGAGATTCTAAGTCAAGAATGAATATATCCGACGCTTATTTTTGACTTACTTTATACAGCAATAAATACACCCAGCCATTAATTCAACAACTACAAGATTCCTATTTTGCACAGCATTTAACTTTTGAATTTTTTTAATTGAGCCCGATAGTGAGTAATCATTTCGTTTCGAACGAATTTCTCGCTCGCATCTTTCCGACAATCTGTATAAAAAAAAATTAAATATCCAAGAACAAAAAATATTAATATAAATTGAGACGTTATATTTGAATCGTTATTTTTTGAAACAGTTTAAACCTAAACACAAACTAAGTAGACTTGCTCAAATGAGTTAAATATTATTGGCAGCTTCGTTTGCTTTCGAATCCAAAGCAATTTGAAATATAACGATTCATTTGTATATAGGTACATGCATAATATTAACAATCATCCAATTGCGAATGTTGATACTAATTTATTAAAAAGAAAAACTTACTTCTTCGTCTAAGAAGTTCTTTCGAACCTTCATAAATGCAAGAGGATTTTAGTATTTTCTGAACTATAAGACTGAAAAACTCGTTAGGGTGTTCGGAGAAGTGAGTTCAGTGTACAAGGTATAATAACTATATATGTACAGCAGCATTCCAGGACTTGGTAAATAGAATGATTTCGTAATAAAAAAAAAGGGTATGGGGGCAACTGCTTCTGCGTACAAAGACGTTTAATTGTCGGACGTAGGGAAAGGAAACAACGAACGAAATTATGAAATATCTAATATAGTATTCAAGAAGCAAAAACACATACATGCATCCATTTGTCGTAAAATACCTTTTTTACGAGTGTTATAAGGAAGCACTGCTGCGAGATAAAAAACAGTTGCCACTGCTAACCACGTAAATACTATAAATATACCCTTCTGTAGAATGTCCCTCTTAGATTACCCCGTTTTTCTAAACAATTGAACGAACGGACAGAAAGTAATGTCACAAATCCCGCATGTATCGCGTAAAATCTACTTCTATACGACCAAGCAATATTGCTCGATTGTTCTCTCTTTAACTTTTCTTTGTTATACCTTTTCAGTCGAATAACAAGTAATGATAGAAAAATCGAAACGACATTCTTATGTATATATTTTGACTATATGTATAATGATAATTACATGTGTATATATAAAATATAGTATGATAGTCCACGAATTGTACACTTTGTGTGATATGAATGAAAATAGATTTAGCGTTTTATTTATTACCGAATACAAGTATATGTGGTAGTTATTTATTCGATGCTCCAGTTTTACGTGCGCCAGGAGAAAGAAAGAAGGATATATGTATGATGTCGATGAGGCGGGGGTATGTAAAAAAGGTCGATCACTGTATTACAAAAGAACGAACGGTGGAATTTGAAACGGGGAATTCGAAAGTATATATAATAAATGAATGATCGGCCGGTCGATCGCACGAATAATAAATACTGTTGCGAACGTCATATATAATAGTATTTGTATACGATAAGACGAATGTGCGTACAGAAAGTAAAATACAACAATAAAAACTTCGTACAAGGCGGGCAATCGTTTTGTAAGCCGGCGCAATTATTTCCAGCTTAATATTCGCTTTCGTCGAAACGAATGAATAGGTGCCAAAAAGAAAAAGGAAGTGGGACACACTCGTACCACCTACAACGGGAAAATATGTAATTGGATTTTAGTTGAATTTGGTATATGAGTCACTGCATTATAAAGTCGTACTTTGATGACCGACACCTTCGCAATCACCGTCACCGTGATATATAAATATACACACATATATTCATTCTCTTTCATTTTTTCGCCCTGACGAAAGTGATTCGTTCTTGTAATGAACAAATCTACATTAGTACAATATTTAAATATTCCGAATTTGAATATATTACTATAAGAAGGAAAATGTTTAGGTCAAACATGCAGTGCGTGAAAGACTGTAAAATTCGCATTTATGGTATATTCGGATTATATATCAATTTTATACATTAGGTTCTCGATAAACTACTAGTTTAGCGACTTGTTTTTCTAAAAGATATCTGACAATGTGTTAACAATCGTATATATATATAAATCTGTATCAAAACAGAATCTTTCAAATCTCCGAACTAATTATATTACATTTCGCAACACCTCTCGAATCCCACAATACAAACGACAACAAGAATAATTTAACGGTCTTTCGCGCGGAGTATCGAAAAACTCATTCACAACGAATTAAAACAGCCAATTAGACTCGTACGGCCAAGCTCCCTCGTATATGAAATGACATAACGAGCGGGGTGGGAGGCGATAAGAAAAAAACACGGGGCATATAATGCGATCGTATCACCTGGTGCGCGATGCCGCGGTATATATATTTTGAAGGGTTTCGCAAAACGCGACGCGCGTAATACCTGCGCCGAAAGGAATACATAAACGCGTGCAGACGTTCGCGCGCGCGCGCGCGAGTGGATATATATCGACGGTGAAAGTATTGCGAGAGAAGCCAAAAGGAGAAAGCTCGAGTGCGTCTGTGTGTATATGTGTGCAGTGTGTGTGGCCCAGGGCCCTCGATATTATGCTCGTGTGTATTGTAGAAAATTTGCACGCACGAGACGGGGGCCTCCCCTCCCCCCGAGATCGGACCGTCGTTATTATTATACTCTCTTTGGTGCTACGTTAAAAAAGTGACTAAGCAATATATATAATCCGCACGTATATATACAGTCGTATATTAAAAAGTACGATAGAGATCGAGGCCAAACAAAATAATGTTTATAGTTGGGTATTTGCATTGAGACTCGTTTCGCTCTGCTCTTTGATTGATGATCTACGGGTACAGGAGGAGCTGTTTGAAGGACACCACGTTTATAAAAGAAAAAAGCTATGCGAGGGGGATTCAAGTGAAAAATAAGAATAATGCATTTGGACGTGGACATTGTAAAATTTGAGGCTACGATGTGTCGATGCAAATATTCCAATTAGAGCTCCGTTTTTTCATTGTACATACCTACTTAAGTCGAAGAACGTGCAGTAGATTTTAAGTGTCCGAGAAACGAGAATTCCCTTGAATATAATAGAAGCTAAAGTTCTAAAGCGAACCATCATACCTATTGATGACGTTCCGATAATAGATTTTAAATTTATAAGATTATGACGAACTAATAATAGATATTCCTTGAAATGTTTTATGCGACAAACGACTATAAAATCATAACTCGAGATCGAGAATAATAAAAGCTAAAATTTTAAAGATTATATATGCATCTATAGAGATACCAATTGTGTAATGATTACAATAAAGAATTTTATGTATAATAATGATTATTTATAAAAACAAAAGAAGATATGTAAGTATTAAAGAGATGGAAAAGCGCAACGAGTGAAGCCTACGAAAAACATTGTAAAATACTGTTCTCGGTGTGAATGGATTGAAAAGAATTTTATTACCGATATACATAATTTAAGTCATTTTATATTTAAATACAGATAAACAGTGAATGTTTTTAAAATGAAAAGTCTAGTCCTCGCTTCAAGAAAGAAACAAAGAAAAAAAAGCAAATGCAAAACTGGAAATAAAACCGAAACAAACTGCCGTTTCACAATTATTAAGCCGCGCGAAGTTTGGTATTAAAACGCCAACGTCTGTGTATCCTATGTCACGCAAAAATAAACACTAATCAAGATAGTTTTTCCGCATTGCTTCCAATTCTCTCGTAAAATAAAGCGATGAATCGAGCACACACACAAACACATATCCACACTCTATCTTTCAACTTCTCATAGCCAATTAATCAATTGAAGTTCGCGACTTATATACACATCAATTAATCATGTCGGAACCTCAGGTGAAAACAAAGCGTTCGCGCGCCTGCACCATTATGTTTTCCAACGCTTCTATATTGTTTAACGGCGCGCGCGCACGCGAAAACAATTTGATTTTAATCACGGTGTGCGCATCTCTGGACGCTCGATGTCAATTTGGTGTTAGCCAAGAGCCCTAATTATTGACATTGCAACGATTTGCGTATTATTGTGATGCAAGCTTCTCATAATTATCACAATTTTACGTAATTTCCCGCGGCGATTGCGTAAGGACGCGGCGCGGTGCAGCTGTGTTTGGTTGTTTCTTCTGAGAATGGAAATTATATAGAGGAGACGGAGCAGCGCGCAAGGAAAACAAGAAAATATAGCCGATGGAATATAAAGGAGGAAATAGATCTGTCTGTGTGGGTATGGGTGTGTGTGCTTCGTCGCCCAATTGTCGTGGCGATTTCAAACTGAAGAGATGCCTTTTATCTTCATAATAGACAAAATAAAATGAACAACAAATTAAACTGTGTATTCGTTTATTCTGGGAAACAAAAATTTCCACTTGTTCTTTGTAGTTTCGTACGTTTCTTTTTTTTTTTTTGTATTTTCCAAAGTTTTCTTTATTACATTACATGAGGGAAGACGCTCACTGACTCTGAAAATAATACGGACATACTCGTACAAGTATTATACGAATAGTGATGCAATATTATTAATGACAATGACGGTAATGATAGTAAATATTTAAGGTAATTCTGTCATTAATAGTATTAAGTATATATTGATAAGTATAATTATAGCTGTGATTATAGAGGAAATAGTAAAATCAATATTTATACCGTTTAATATTGATATTGATGATACTATAAAGATATAATCACCTACAGATAAAAACAAGATTCTCTTTCCGCTGGATAAATAAAGTACCTAATAAAATAATACAATCAATTTCGTTTAAAATTTCTAATAAAAAGAGGCAAGCATCGGGTGCACTATAAACTTTTGTTTTTTCTCCCTCTTCTCATTTCTTTTCGTTTGTAGATCCGAATGCTTACAAGTGTATATATAACAATATTATTTATTAACGATGAATCTTCCTCAAATATCTAATATATAACATTATTTGCTGTCTTTTTTTATTGCCGATTTACGTGGTAAAAACTATGCACAGCGAGAAATACACACCCTGAGAAAAAACTGTTCCGGACAATTTTTTGTCTTTCCTTCATCCTTTTTAACTACATATATTTACAGGTTTCTATATGCAGGTTGCAGTGCTTTAGAGTTCGTGTACAACGCTGAGGTCTCCTTTGGCATACATTTGGACCTTTGTCGAAGCACTTATGCGTTTAACTGAAACACAGCAAAGTTTAGTTCGACGAACAAACGTAAAGTTTATGAGATTCGATAAAGTTTATGCGGCGTAGAATTTTTTTTTTTATAAAGAAATAATAATAAGAGATTTTAGATCACTTTACAAATGAATTAAACTACCAATCGATAGTTTTCGAGCCCTTTTTTTCATTCTCTTTTTTTTCCGATTTCATCGGAAACAATTATCATCGTCAAGTATTTGTGTAATAATAATGAAGCGGAGGAAATATAAATATAATTGCTTGGAAAACAAAAAAACGTCGAGCCGTAATACATGGTGTATTTACGACACAAGCCTCGTTTGATATAATCTGATAGATAATATCTCGTAACAAACAAAAATATTTGCTCAGCACTAATCACAGTAGAATAGAATACAAATTTCAAATGACACGATTTCTTTTGTTTCAAGTTTTTTGATTATTCCTGGACGAATCCAATCTTTTCTTTCCATTCCGAATACACATTCACAACGAACCGATCCATTAACTGGTGTTCAAATCTTCGCAAATATAGTATAACAGTAATAATTGCAGTTACAATAATAAATTAATCTAGAATCTAGAAATAATCTTATAATAATAAGTGCTGTACAATAACTAATTTTAACGCACTATCTACAGGTTTGAGTAATAACTCATTGCAAAAAGAAAAGAAATATTTTGATAATCTTACTGCAAAAAACTTCAATTCAAGTGGTACAAAAAATTTGTAAGTTTAAATATCAATAGGTAGAAGGACTGTATTAGTTTCACTATTAAAATTACTTTTTACTTCTACTATAAATTTTATAATTAAATAAGACTTTCTTAAGTCAACATTATTAGGCAAAAGTTTTTTTTTCAAATTCAATGTATAGTAACAATTGTAGTCATTAAATATCTATAATATTAGAAGTTAGCGATAGTGATTTTCGATAGAGAAGCATACAAACATATAATAGGTGAAATAAAATGGAAGTAAAATTTTTGTAAACGAAGCAAGTGTAAAAGCCCCATAATTAAAATCGTGATACATATCCTAAAAAATCACCTTTAAAGATGAGTGTCAACATTTCAGTTTTCACGATCCTAACTATAGCAGATTGATATCAAAGCTAAAAACAATAGATGGCAAATAAAAATGATTGATGCAAAAAAAGAACAAAGCAAACATAAAATAAATAAGTATTTAATACCAATAAAATAAAGCAGTGTCACTAAAAAAAAAAGAATACACGCTAAAATGTGAGCTACATAAAAAAAAGTCACATAACAAAAACTGTAATTAACACCAGAGTTCTGTTGCCGCAAAATATATGTGTGCTTCCATTTACCGAAAGTTTGTGCAACTTTTGATTAAACGTTTCTGTTAAGTCTTTTTTTTTAATATTAATTAAGTAATATAAATTGCATCTCTGCGCGAGTTTTCGCATTTTCAAAGGTACAAATTACATCAAAATCGTTTCATACAGTCTCTCTGGATATTTCTTCGTTACACTGTATCGAGTCTTTTTTATGTAGTTTTTTTAATACAAACGTCATTATTCAATTTAAAAAAAAAATAAACAAATTTCTGCTTATTCACATGTCATGCCCGTGTCTCGATTATACACATTTATTCAAGTAATCACAATTTTTTTCGTTTCTTTCATGTACTCATCGACTTGTGCAAAACAAGCTCGCACGAGAGCCAATTTTGATATTTAGAACTGGTTTCCCTTCTGCTTACTTAAAACAGTAAAGCAAGCGTATACGTCATTCGTACAAATACATCGTCGTATAAAATCGAGTTCGAGAAGAAAAATTTCGTAGCAATAAGCGCTGACGACTTTTTAAGTTAGAAAATATTTGCTCGTTTCTTTTTTTTTTTTTAAGAAAAAATATTGTCTTGGTATTACACGCTCGGAATATTAATATGTATACAAAACCGGTTTAAAGTACTTTCAATCAACAATTTGTTATTCGCCCTAAGTATACACTAAGAAAAGGATATACTTATTATCGGGTAATAATTTAACTACTAGATACACATCATTTAGACTCGCATTTTCCTTCTGTTTTCCGTTCATGCGTGTCACATATAATACATACTAATTTATTGCAATTCATATCCATTCGTATTGTAATTAAAAAAAAAAAATCAGGATGAGAATGGATATTTTTATCTCGGATACACTTTTTATCCGAGAGACTTCGGCGAACACCCTAATATCCTCTTCTCAGTGTATTTCCTCGCAATTGCTTTCCAGGGTCTGCACGAATATTCGATGGTCAAATTAAAGATTCCACCTCGTTTAAGTACTCTCGACTATTTGAGATGAAAGAAAAAGCATTTATAAAAACTCTTCTATCAAAAAAAAAAAAAAAAAAAGTTATCGGACACAGAGGACACAGAAAAAAAAGTCGAATAAACGGAGTACAGAGTACAAGGACCAAGAAAAAGAGTCAAACGAGAAGCATCATCGAAAATTCATTGCACAATAATAAAACTAAGTCTACAAGTACAACAATCGACGAACTATTGCACAGTACCCCCCTCGTTCCTCCTCCTTCTCCTTACGTTCGCCAAGAACAAAAAAAAAAGAAGAAGAAATGAAAAGCAAAACAAACCTTCCTCTCTCGCTCACACTCGCTCTCAGGCTGCACAATCACGCTCGCATCCACACGGTGTATACAATATTCAAGTTCGTGTCTTGGCGATGATGAGCCGCCTAAGTAAACCGGCCTCTCGCCTCAGTGACGTCCAGCATCACGAGGGCTTGTTCTTGCTCTTGCGGAAGGGAAAGTGCAGCTTTCGGCGTCTGCGCTTGAGCTCGTCGTTGTCGGCGGTCGAGTTGGAGTCCGTCGAGAGGGTCTCGTCGTCCACCGAGACGACGGTCGGCAGGTCGCGCAGGGACTTCTTGATCGTCCCGAGCCTACCGAATTTATCCGGGGACGCTGCTGCTGCTGCTGCGGACTCGAGCGAATTCTCCGAGTAGGACGACTTGGTGAGGAATGATGAGGTAGTTGGTGCGGCGTTGTTGGCCGTGGTATTGGCGAGTCCCGGCCGAGATTCGTCCCCGATCAGCATAGGATCCTGGCTGTAAGACTTGACCATACCGCTGCTGACGAGTACCTTGTCCTCGGGTATCCTGTCAAAGGCTATCAGCGGCCTATCGCCACGGGGTATTATTGCCATCGTCGCGGTCACCGTCGTCGTCGTCGTCGTCGTCGTCGTGGTTGTTATCGATGATATCGTCGTCGTCGGTGTCGTGGGGTTCGAGTCCTCGGTCCCGTCGCCGAGGGTGAAGTGGACGGTCTCCGGTGGCGTGTCCTTGCCTCCCGTCTCGCTGCTCGAAGAGTCAGGTGGCATCGATGACTCCTTCCAGGTCAGATTCTCCGGTATACCTGCGGACATCAAATCGTCTACTTATATAGCACATTAGCTCTCGTTTTGGGCTTGGTTTTCGTGGGCAAAGTGATTTTGGTATACATGTTATTGCGAGAATTCTAATTGTGTATGTGTGTGTGTCTGTGTCTGTGCAGTGTGCTTGGCGGAGGCTGGTACCAGACGCGGAAAACGAATCAAGGAAAATTGTGGGTTCTGCGAAGTCACACGAGGGAAGAAGTGGATCTTTGCAGGCAAACACACTGGAGAGACGTGCAAATCAACACAAGCGATCACATTACACTCTCGATTTGTATTTTTAACAATGAATAAGTAATTTTTTTGAAATCGAGGTTATGAGCGACGAAATTTTAAAGACGGGAAATGTATGTAATTTCTATCATATAACATTTTTTATTGTCAAAAATCAACTTAATGCTGTTCTGTAAATATAATATTAAATTTGTCATTTATGTGGAAAATTGTAAAATATCGATAAAATATAAACATAAAAAAAGTTCCATTGATTACAACAATATAAATTAACAAGACAGTTAGATTTAAGTGTTAAATACTCCACCGAAAAAGGTTTTTGATGAGCACAAACTGATGGCGGGGTTATTCTTGAATTCTTAGAAATATTTTTTCACCTAAGGCAATAAAAATGTGCTGCATCATTTCTTTTCGAATGAGAAAATAGATTTTAAAACCGCATCCTTGGCCGTGTCCGTGTCAGATACGCTAATTACGAATTTATTCTTGGCGAAGTGTAACTTATACGAATGGATTTAAAATGATCATATTTTTTTAATTTTACAGACATTTCAGCGCATAAAAAACGTAACTCATAAATATAATTTTTCAACAGCTCTTAAAACTGCAATGACTCATAAAGATACATCAAAAGTTGACCTCGGTAAAATAGGTAAATATCGCATGTTTTAAGATAAAATAATAAATTCGAATGTAATAAACGTTTTCATTTTAAAAATTAAATTAAATAATTCTGAATGGCGTCACGATATGGTTAATACATTATTTTTGTTTCTTGATTTACGCACGTAACGGAAAAAAATATTTGAGAAACTTTGTTACTGCTCGAGATAATAACTACCTGTCGTTCTCGGTAACGTTCGATTAATAATTAAAGGATCGACTTAAATAGGGATTTTTTAAAGAAGCATATGCAATAATCGAATTACGAAGTCCACGCTAACAACTATTAGGTAAACATACAGGAAATAAAATAGAATACCAATGTCTACTGATTAACGTTTCTAAATTACGTAATCGGAAAGTTAATGTAAGGAAAAGCTTATCCAAATAATCATGCAGTATTTTAGATACAATGTACAATAATAATACATAAAACAGAGAAAAACTAGTCTTTGGTTTTTAAATAAAATACATCCGAATAATATTTTGTTTAATAATAATTCACTAGTTACGAAAAAAAAATTAATTGAGCTTAAAAGCATTATTAATATGCCTCGGCTATAAATCATTGAAAGTAGGTGATGTTTATGTACAAAATCAACTTTTTCTCGCATTTTATATAAGTTTTTAAATTAATTTATTAATTATGAACTGTAAGGTATATGTACATACATAATTAATAAAACATAACATACGTACAAATAAAGATAAGATGTGTATATGTACGTCAAAAGTATATGTATATGTTTAACTTGTAATACAATTACAGTTTACAATTTCATATACAAAATATATATTGTAATGTCGCGCGTCGCTAAATAGCGTGTAAAGATTCGTCCCAAAAAGTTCTATCACAATCTACAGTCTAAAGCTCAATAATATTCGCTTCTCTTCCATTTTGTTCTATATACATATTTAGCGTTTCTCTCTTTATTACGTAGATTGTACAAAATTCTAGTTATATATACATGTACAAAAAATGGGTCTGAAATCGAATTGGCTGTTTTTTTTTTAAACTAATTTTACAACAGCAACAACTTTTAAAATCGACCCGAACTACTTCCTTTTCTAGCAAATAAATGCGAGAAGTAGCATAAAAGTGAGTACTGTAAGTACGATCATTATCATGGACTTTTTAATACGAATTTTAATCAGGTCCATTGTTTAAAATAGTTTTGAATAATTTAGTGCCGATTACGAATGTCTAATGATGGAAAATAATTTATAATACCATTTTTTTATGATTTTAAATCATATTAGTCACTCTGACAAAAATAAACTCCATGCGGCCGCTCACATTAATGTCTAAAAAAACTTAAAACTATATTTTTATTATAAACAAGTACTTGAAAATTGAGATAAAGAACTCTCTTTTTAGTCGTATAGCCCTTGCTATTAAAACTAGAGAGATTCAAACAATTGAAAGTAGATTCAATCAAAGTTTTACTTTGATATGATAATCTCAATAAAAATAGTAGGAAATGCAAATATATAAAGGCACAAATTTTAAGACTTGTCAAGTCTTCAACTTCATTTTGCTACTGACTTTTGTACTATTTTGAATACATAGACCTAATATATGTAAGAGGAATCGTGTGTTAATCAGTGTTGTAAAAAACACATCATCAGAGTCCTCAATTGTCCGTGTATAATTAACAATTAATAAGTAAATTGTGCATTTATGGATTCTGTATAAAGTTGTATCCTCTCCACTATCTTTAAATATGATTGTGCAGCAATATACTTGTTTCACGACAACAACTGTTTTTACATATGCATTGAGTTCAATTTGTAATAATTAGAATAATAATTTTCCTTTAAAAAAAGAAAAAGAAGCGATATCCACGTTATACAAATGGATGTCTTGTCTTAACCAGTATAAACAAATGTTACTTAACACTACTCTTCTATTTTCTTTTTGTTAACCAAAAGATTAACTTGAAATTTTTGTCATTAAGATAAAAATTTGTCGTTGTGTGATGGACCAAAAACCCATTACTGTGCAAAAAAGCAGTGACTTCACCAGAGGAAAGGTGGAGAGGAGGTGTACAAAGTAAGTCGAGCAAAAATCAGTCAATTGGGGTGGTCATGGTTGTCCAATTCCCGCTTACCTGCAGCACCTGAGACAGATGGTGTATATATTGAACTAACATCATCATCCAAATCGTCTTGACTACTAAGGCGTCCTGAAATAGAAATAAATGTATAAAATTAAGAAATGTTTTTTCTGTTAGGTAAACAAATTTACCATAAGGTATTGTTTACACACCTCTAAAGCCAAGACTTCTACCATTTGGTGCTCCTCTGTAAAGCATATTTTCCAAATAAGATAGCCCATTATTATTTATTATATTAAAACCACAGAGAAGCTCAATTTGTTTCCAGCGATGCACTCGTTCCTGTAATTCTGTAGTTACCTCATTTAGCGCTGTTCTTGCTTCAACAATACTTTTGTCTACATCATCAATTGATTTGCCATGCGTCGAAACAAAGGCACCAACAAGGCTGGATCTTTTCTTTCTTAATTTTTCACACTATAAGAAAATACAATGTATATAAATGAATTGATACTGCTGATAAAAAATGAAAATGAATGTTATAATGCTATTTTAAACTCACAGCTTCTCGTGCACTTTGCAATTGTTTTTCAGCACTTATTTTCTTTTTCAAATACGATTTATTCTCTATTTCATGGGTCAACTGTAGCCAATGTTGAAGGCCAACAGGAGGAGACCAACACCGATCTTCTAGTTCTCCTTCTGCTCTTTGCAATTCCATTTTCAACATCTTTAACAAAATCATAGTATTACTTTGCTTTTTTATTATATCAAACTTATGCATCAAATAATAATAATATTAACTCATGACTCACTTCAATTTCTGCCTTTAACTGAGAAACTTCAAGGTCAGAAGATGATGCATGCAAACCCATACTTTCATCTCTTAAGCGTTTTTCTAAATTTTGCTTTTCTGTTGTGGCACTTTCTTGTTCCATTTTCACAATTTCAAACTCTTTTTGTAAACTTTTCAATTCGAGCTCTGCTGAATGAAGACTCTCCATATCTTTCATCATTCTGTGAAGATCTTTTTGAGAACTCTTTTTTTGTTGATATACATACCAGCAGCCAATAAGTGCTCCAAATAACAGTGTAATTAAAATTAAATCTTTAAGACTATGTCCAGTATCTGAATAATAATGATTGTTTTAATAATTTATGATAATAATTAAAGTATAAAAAAAATATAGAGATAGTCTGTATTTAAAAACTCACCTTTTGGAGGCCCAAAAAGGACAACATCCATTGCTTTTAAGGCGATTTTTTGTTTGTGTATAGGATCTTTAATACCCAATACATTGCTCAGATAATGCATGTTATTCACAGCCAACCTGTTATTAAAGACCAAATTATACATGTATTTTCATTCAACTACTCAACAAAATTGAATTAATGAGTTGTAAATATGTGACATGCACATGTACATACCTAGGAAGTGTAGCTCCTGTCACTCTGTGTTGAATAAAAGTAGGAACATACTGAGGGAGCTCTACATTGGCACTTAACCATTCCGATGTTTGTTCTATAGTCCAATTGTGAACCTATAACCAAATATTACATCTTAAGTACAAAAAAAAAAAGGTTTCTCCTAGTAGTTATCTTTTATGGTAAAGAATTAACCTCAGATCTAAGCCAAGCTTCCCATAACTCCCGAACGCTAATGTGCATATCGTCATTATGATGAAATGCCCTCTGCCTCCTCTCATATCCAGCTTCATATTGTAGTTCTTCCCGAAGAAACTAAGAAAATTAAATTTGTTAAAAATTATAATAACTTTGCAAGCTCCTTGAAAATGTTAAACAATTAAATCTCACATCATCGGATTCAGATAGGTCTATGTTTCCATTGGCATCGTCATCCAACTGACTGTGAAGCGACTTGATAGCCTCCAAGCCCAGCCTATCATTGGAAGCCATAGTAATACATGCCAAGTCGTCATTGCATGTATCAGTTCCTGAGAATTACAAAACAAATTAAGTGGTAATTAAATATACAGAAAACAGATACTCTACAAGTATAAATCAATTTTTATCTATATCTAATATATCATGCTTCTCTCATGCAAATCAATTAAAACCTACAAAACTAGCTTATATCAACGACTTCAAATGCTATGTCAAATGAAAGTAGGGTGGCCAAGTTGCAGACGACAAATCAGAGTGCAAAATCCATGCAAGTAATATTACCGTACCCACTTATAAATAAAAAAAATATACTTACGATCTCTACCTTCGTGGGCGACAGCCTTGGCAAGGCCGTCGCTTAAGCTGGCCGAGAAGGAGGCAACCTTGGCCGCCGGCGAAGGTCCGGACGTACCTCCCGACTGATGATAGCTGGAGCCGGAGTCGAGGGCGCCGCCCCCGGCGCACACGTTGTTGCATCGCCAGCAGAGCAGATGAAAGACGAGCTGGAGCACGATCACGTCGGCATTCGCAACTACTCGCATTTTAGGTTAGCTCGTCGCTCCACGACAGCGAGACTCGTCGTGTCTCGGAGCCTCTCCGGGACCAACCGACGATCACAACACTCGGCTCCCACTGCAATTTCGAGCCCAACTCCACTATAGAAATTTCAGATCAACGGGGCCTAATGAATAACGTTTTTAATTCACATTCGCGCGCACACACACAGAATTAGAGAGCGGGGAATTTAAGAGAATATTATTATCGAAACTCGCGGTCGTCGTCCCTTCCGTTTGCTCGTCGCGACAGTCATTCCCAGGGCCTGCGGTTGTCTGAGGATATAATCGCGTATATCCTCGAGAGAGCGAGACGACAAGTCCCAGAGCGCCTCCGCGCCTGTGACAGAAAGAGCAAAAGAGTGAAAAAATATATTTAAGGAGAGAAAGAGAGCGAAAGAGAGAAAAACAGAAAGGAGCTCTGTGTGTATAACGAAAAAGAGAGAGAGACCCGATAAGTCTTGGAAAATTTCGCGGACACAAACAGTTCTAATAATAAATATCGTCGTATGCAAAGTGGAGTAATGTATCCACCCGAGTTAGAGAGAGACGCGTAGAGAGAGGATGTATTAATTGAAAATGAATCGCGAAAGCGCACAGCGTTTGTCGCGGAATTATCAAAGGTGTGTGCGTCTCCGTGCGTATGTACATCTAACTATAGTATAAAGAACAGATAGAGCGAAGAGAGAGAGAGAGAGATAGTGAGAGTGAGTGAGAGAGAGAGAGAGAGAGAGAGAGTAAGACACACGCACAACACTTGTCTTTCGGTCGTTGGAGACCTCGCGGCAGTTTAGCTACTCAAAAGACTTGATCAAGAAGAGGGAGGAGAAGGCACGGGGGGAGGTTAAAATAAATGTGCAGGCACCCTCACCTCTAACGACGTCTGCCCGTCAAGGTTAAGCGCGCTGCTGCTGCTGCTGCTCTCTCTCTCTCTTGTATGTATAGTCGAGTGCGATGGTTACACGTAGGAGCATGTATTTAATTCGTGTGTACATGTACGTTTTGTGTGGCGGTGGTGCGCTGCTGTCGAAAAACTCGCTGGGCGAGAGGAGAGTACTCGCGGTGGCCCCCCCTGCAGCAGCACAGACGAGAGCGTTATACTACTTAAGCGCGCTAAGGCAGAGGCGCAACGACGGATTTTTCGTGACCCACCGCGCGACTATACTCGATCGCGGGAGCTATGACAAGAATTAACAATACACACACGCGCGCACGCGATACAATTGCGATACAATATGTATATATCTCTCTCTCTCTCTGTTTCTCGCCCGCGAGAGAAAAGCTTGTGCTTGTACTATGCTCCTTACCGCATACCTACATGCGTGTCGTCTTCTCGGCAGTGTGTGCGCGCGGCCAGAGAACGACGTCGACGGACGACGGCGGATCGACGATATATCGCTGTAAAACGCTATATAGATTATTGCCAGTCTATATAACGTGTATATATATACATATATGTGTATATATATATATATATGTGTGTATGCGCGCACATGTGTGTGCGCAAGAGAAAGAAGAAGAAAGAGAGATAAAAATACGGAGAGACGATGAGAGGCACTCGATCGACGTGCTGTCCCACGTGCCGATTAGTTGTCATCCGGGTCCTTTAGGAGCAGCCGCCGCGATATCGGCTGCTGTAGCTTTGATGCTTCTGCTGCGCCGCGCGACAGCTCGATGACGTATATAGCGACTAGCGATCGCCGCAGCCCGCGTGCCCTTGGACCCCATAATCAGAAAGAACAGAGATAGATAGAAGAATTTTAGAACGAACAAGGTCACGATGAATTTGTTAGATTCATTTTTATGTGCGAGTGAATGAAGCTTATAGGGAGAGAAAGAGAGGAATAAAGATAGTTTATAAGTACACTCTAACATGCTGTATATGAAATAAAAAATATACGCCTTTAGTGTGTTATATACCAAATAAGTCGCGTGCGCTCTAATCATCGCTAAGAGCTGACTGGTCTAGAAGAGCATGATTGGATAGTAGAGGGGGAGAGATGTCGCATAGTAGTTATTGCACTACCAACAAAAATCAGATGTTCGCATTTCGTGCGATTTCTGTTAGGTATTACTGTTTCAAGCGTGCCGCGGTCTGCATACTGTGCATCATGCGAGGGACGTTCTTCGCGCGCGCCGATCGTCAAGGCCGCATTCAACATTCGTTGAGAATTTCACGCTTTTGTCGCGATTTACAAAAGGTCTTTGATTAGGCGGCTGCACACATTGAATACCTATACTTTGCTGCGATACCGTGGATGATGAGTTTATTTTTGTTTTGACGTAATTTTTTTTTTTTAGAGATCGAAGTGTAGGATGGAACTATTCTAGGAATGCGAGTTGATCGATATGCTGATTTATAGTTTATCATTTTTTTTTTAATTTTTGAATTTGAAAATTAAATGTGTAGAGATGTTCGAAAGCTTTTTATTATTTCCTTATAAAGTATTCGATTGACAGATCTTTAAAAATGGAAGTTACGTATTCAGCGCAATAAAGAACTGGCCGCGACTGGCACTAACAACAGCTGGAAAAAACTATATACATAATACTGCATTTTGTTTGTTCAAGCTTATCAGCGGCAAATGAAAATTCAAATAGCTTTTATTTTGCAGTGCAATAATATTTTGTTTTGCGTTGATCTAATTAGCATAACCATTTGCGCAACATTAATAACAAACGGACAAACCGCGCAAATTTACAATTGCGCGAAACACCTTGTCTTTTCAAAGCTGATGTATGGAAAATCATTCTTATTCTAATGATGTATTTATTTTCATTTTTGCAATACAGGCAAGATAATCTCTGGAGCTTGAAATAATTGCACAGCTTTACATTTCTATGACTTTCGACACGTTACACGCGTGGGCCGAATACCTTAATATCTGCTTCGTTTCTCTCCTCGCGTCAATCGAGTAGGAGAAAGAGAGCAGCTGCCTACTGCAACGCTGTTGTGCAGACGCTTTGTTGTAAATCAGTTTGGTTATGTTTACATCCTGCGTTAGAGGCTGTCGTTCGGAAAAAATGAGCTTTCAAAGTTATGTGAAAGGTTTTCGTGTAGGAGATTGAAAACGCACGTCACCGACATAATAATTTCTCATATTTCACCGGACGAGGATTGAATACTTATTTCATGATTTCGATGCATAATACGTACGTTTTTGTTATATATACCTAAAAATATAAAACGCTTAATTGTGTTTTGGTGTTAGCTATTCATTTGTCTGAAGTACCGAATATTCTCTTGATAATTGACAGTTTGAACAGTATTTTTTAATTCTTCATAATTTTATTTTAGGATAGAAAATGGCTTCAACAGAAATAGAAACTGATACTGCCACTACTGCTGTTGATGCAGCTCAAGAGGAGTCAAACATATTGGAGGATCCAGGAGGTTTGAAAGATGAAAATAATGATGAGAAAGAGGACATATCATCTATTCAAAGCACAAGTAAAGCTTTGGATAGCAAAGGTGCTGCGGATCCAAAAAATCCAAATGTTCGAATTGTTCGAGGGACAAAGAGAATGAGGTTGGATGTTGACAGTAGTCATTCTACTGAAAAGAAAGGTATGTAAAATTAATTTAGTATGACTAATGGTAAGATTTTGAGTATATCAAGAAATGAAATGTCATTAAATGTATGGTATCACTTATTTGTTTACATATTTAGAAACTAAAGATGATCCAGAAGCTGAAGCTAAAATCATGAGGTCATTGAAAAGATCTTGTGAGCTATGGTCTATGGAGGATAAAAATACTTTCTTTAAGGCTGTTAATGAATTTGGTAAAGACTTTGATGCTCTGCAAAGTTATTTTCTAATTCAGGGAAAGAAAAAAGGTCTGTCAGAAAAAATGATAAAAAATAAAGAACAAATTAGGCATTTCTATTATCGCACTTGGTTGAAAATTTCAAAACATCTAAAATTTTCTGAGGGTATGTATTCTATAACACCAAAATATTTTTTAATTTTAATAAATGTAATACAAATCATATTTCGTTAGATGTCAAGAAAACCTCACAAGAATTATATGGTTTAATTAATTATGGAGAACTCAGAAGGAAATTACCTAGAATGCATGAAAAAGTTCAAATGAAATTGAATGAACTAGTGTACTGGGGATCAACACAAGTTCGCTTGCGAGGAAAAACAATGAGAATCAAAACACCAATATGTAGAGCTCTAAGAAAATTAAACCAATTGGAAGGTAATTAATCTTGCCAATATAAAAATTAATTAATTAATAATTGATTTCATGAAGAGATACAATTATCAGTGGAAAAATTTTACTTAAAACAAAGCAATTAAATGGTTAAAATATAATATACTTTTTGTCCAAAGGCTGGCAGGAAGATATTAAGTTGCCTTCAAGAGTGACAATAGAGTTACGTCCAGGAAATAATGCTACTTGGTGGCATATACAGGCATTGGCAATGAATCCAAGAGTTCGAACTCTTGTGCCCATTCAACGAAGGCTGTCTAGTATATTATCATTTTTACAACAACGATGGAGACCTTGGAAGACTAAGACTGTATGCTTAGTATTTAAAAATTTAATTGCTTATTTAAATAACTGTATACTTTAGTTTTTAAAATTTTTTATTCTTATTTTGATACAGGCAACTGATATTGAGAATCTTGCAAACATGGATATCAAAGGAACACGACTTTTGCGAGTGGCTCCTCCTGAAGGCTGTAAAATTAGCTTGCCAGTAGTAAATCTTGGAGAATATTTAACAAGCAACAGTGTTAGTTTAAATTCTTATGAAAATCGCCTTGGACTAAAAAGTTCTAGAATTGAGTTACTAGGAACAATGCAATATTTAAAAGGGGTTGGAAAAAAGAATATAAAAAAGTATAAGGGAGATAAAAGACTTAGCAATCGAGACGATGTCCCAGACAACAGTGATATTGATCTTCCTGAGTCAAGTGTGACTCCTTCAGAAAAAGTGTCAGTTTCAAATGTCGAAAAGCCTTCTATTGAACAACCAGCTGGAACTGGTGGTTTCCCTGGTAGAGAAACAGTGGAAAGAATTCGACTAGGCTGGAATGTAGAAGAAGCAAATACAATTACAGTTGGAGATCTCTTTTTGATGGTAAATGCTCATATTTACTTACTATTAGAAAATTTAAAGAACAAAATGTCTTTGTCATTTGAAATACACTACAAAACTTTTGTACAGTAAAGATTTTTATTTGTAGTTTGGACGAGATTCGAAGATAATATTAGAATACTGGTGGGAGCCTCCAGCGCGTGAAACTTCGACTGAAAAAACAACTAATAAAATAGAAACTTTGCAGGATAACAGTTTAAGTTTGGCTCTGCAAAAATTATTATCCATAGCTAAACATAGCTATGGCACGAGTAAGGTATGAAATTAAATAATCAATATATTATAATAATTATATACGGAAAATGTGATTAAATTTAATTAAACGGGTTTCGCAACATTTGTAGGGGTATGATAATGTATCTGGCAGTAATGACACTGTGATCTCATCAAGGATACCCTCTACCAAAGAGTCAACTTTCAGAAGACCATTAATACCTCAAAGTTACCATAAAATGGGTGCTCCAGAAGCTTTTAAGACACAATTAGATGTAAGAAGAATCCCTTCAATTAAGGTATTATTTTCTGAATTTTTGGAAATTCAATTTTTTTACATTTGTTGCAGAAATACAGATCACGTTTCTGCAGAAGGGGTAGAATCCTAAGACAAAGAAACCTCGTAGTGCAGAGGGTATTACCTATTACCCCAGAAGCACCACAACAAATTACATATCCAGAGGTTCGTAGTGTTTCTGTTGGTACAAAAACAGTAACTATGACTATACTCCCTTCACATCAAAGTACGGTTGAAGAGTCCGACAAAAGAATAGATCCAAACATCGAGAATACTCAAAAACATTTTTTGGGTGTTTTGGAGGGAAGAGCTGGGGAAACCACAAAAGTAACGAATTCGAATTCGAGTATAACCAGTGCAATGCAAATATTGAAAGAAGGAGAGCAACAATGGTTAAATAGTGAGGTAAACTATTTATTTTTTTATACTTATAAATTTTTTTTACTAAAATTCAAAAGACAATATTTGCATTAGCAAGTATATTAAAATTACATTTCAAAATGGTGATTTGAAGAAAAGTTACATTATGAATATTTCAAGCATAATCAATTTTACTTTCGTTCACAAATATTATAAAAGCATAATTTTCTATTAGGTCGCAGACTTTTCTCTCAGTAGTTTCTTGGGTCAACTTGAGTCCCCAGTCAAAGGCTCACAACGAAGTCAAGCAGAAGTTCCTATGATTGAAATTATTAGACCATCATCAGATGTAAGCATTAGAATTTTAATTTTCTCAATTATTTTATTCTCCAAGTTAATGATTTAAACATTAATGAATTGTATTGCAGGTTGCAAACATGCATTGTCTAATGGGTGAAAATAGCGTAGACTACATGGCGAAATTTGCAAACTTCGCCTCTCAAATTGCTTCTTCAGAAGAGCAGAAAAAGTGAGAGCTACAATTCGGCTCCTTAATTTCCTAAAAGTCTGTGAATATTGTATATTAATCCGAAAAAATAGCTAGACGAAAAAAGAGCATTTTATATTGACAAAGTAACTTTATCAGAGTTATGGAATAATCCTGTAAATATCTGTTGTTATAAATACGCAGCGTAAAGTATTGTTCATAAAGTGTTTTTAACATTTTTTTAATGTTCTGTCCTTTATTCATCTAACTTTAGAGTTGCTCGCATACTTCCGTAATTTAAATCAATCATCCTATCATGCCTGAGCTCCAAAAATAAAATCGAGTGAATCGTTATCATTAACCTTTGAAAAGGAGATCAATTGCTTCGCAAAGTTTGGTACTCTAAAGGTTAAATCTTAACCGAATTCGACCTATACGTAAGATCAATTCTAAACAGAAAAAGCAAAAAGTAGACTGCGGCAATGTCCACATGAGCGAGAAAAAAAAATATTGAATATTATATGCACACATTGGCGCAATTAAATCAACAAAAAATGAACGATAATAATATCGAAATACTTTATATAGTGTAGTACAATATTTAAATAACGTCTGCAAACACACATTCTAAGAAAGAAAAGAAATGAAAAAAAAAAAGAGGAGAATAGGCGATCCACGCGATTTATGCTGTGCTGTGTATATGCGTTGTTGTGCGTTGCGACACGAATTCTGAATGATTCATTAGCGAGACCCGGCGGTGAGGCCACGTGACGCTACCCAACCGACCAATCGCCGATTCCATTTCGTTATCATCGGTGGCAGAGTCGAAGAACACACGGTTTTTTCCTCGTTCGCAGCGGCTGAAGGTCTTCGGCATATAAACTCGTTTCAAACTCGCAGAAAATCGCTTCAACTGAAATTCACACGTATATAGAAAAATGCAACGCGCTCGTTGCGCTTCTGTGTAATATAGCGATGAGGAGAGAGAGAGAGAGAGAGAGAGAGAAAAAAATGAGAAGACGGATTTTCCGGAAAGGTCTTATCTAACGATCTTTCTGTAAGAATAGATTGCGTGTAATTCGCACAGTCTCGCGGAATACCGTTGTGGTATTGCGACTGATCTTATAAATGCTTTATTTATTTTTCAAAGAAAAGGAGAACTGTATTATTATTAATATTAATATTATAATAATATTGCGAGATTGTTGAAGAAATAAAATATAATTTTCATAAATAAAAACAAAGATATATAGCTTATTTTTACTTAAAAATACTTATGTCGGACACACTTAGGATGATTAGATTCCCATATATAGAGCGGCGCTTGTGAGTAGCTGAAGCGAATCGATTGGAAAACTAATTTACAGCACAGAAAAGTGCGGCATGGAAATCGCAGCGATAAATTAACATAAAAATAGAAAAAAAAAACCGCTAAAGTTGGGAATACCATCAAGACTGCAGGAACATCGCCAGAGCTTTTAAACAAAAATTGGATGAACCTATCTAGCTGCAACCACTTTTTGTGTACATTTCATTTCCAAAATATTAGAAAAATCTTAGCTTCGGAAAAAAAGGAAGTTTCGGGACGAATTCTACTTTTCAAATTTCATTTGAAAGTTTTATCAAAATACGAAATCGGAACGCTTATGTAGTCACTAATACAACATTTTTTCGACATGAAATGTTGTTATTTTAAGAAGTTGGAAAAGTTGCAAGAAAATTGTTCAAACATCGACAGTTGGAACAAAAAAAAATAATGTTTCAAATAAGCCACAAAACAGTCGTTGAATGGCGGAAAAATCAAGCCATTTAAAGATTTAAATACATTTTCACAATATCATTCCATCAACGGTCCGCAGACAATGTTATCCCGAATATTAATTCAAAACCTTATCCTGTTATCTCATAGAATAGCTGATACCGTTGTAGAATTATCTTTTCTGCATTTGTTCCAGCAATGTTTCCTTTGAACTAAAAAACATACATTACGAACTTTCAGCTAACTCGTTTCCAATAATTTATAGCATGAAGTGTCAATTTAAGTTTCAAGCTAAATCTGTTTAAATTTACTTGACAAAAGTCGTACTCGACCGAAACCGACACATGAGAGAATGTAGCCCCATCATCAATGACTCGACAAATCTAAGAGATTCTGTGTTTTTTTTGAATATCAAAAGTAGACTTTGATCTCATCCTCAGCGACCTGCAAGTCCTATACGTACACATTGTAAACATTGTATACGAGCAGATTGTAAAAAAGAATGGAAATTAAATCCACACTTATGAGATGCCCAACGGTATATATGAAATACTCCTGCAATATTCATTACGCAATACGTCGAGTATATAATTGAGTTGTTGTTGAGCTTGACAGCCAGTGTCAAAAATGATTTTATCTCGTCAACAGAACTTTATACAAATGTTCATTTTACACTCGATTGCACGAGCATCAGTTGAATCCACGAGTCCGCAAGTTGTATTTAAAAATTTTAACTGCGTGTAACTTCCGAAAAATATATTCTGAACCTAACTGCAAAAAAATACAAATCTTGAATAAGTACAAAGAATTATACAAACATGTTTAAATACGATTCACGACGTTACATCACTCGAATACATATAATGAAATTTAGATGTATAAATAAAAAAAAGCGCACAAAAATATTTGTTTCCTTATAAAAGCGGCGTTAATAAAAAAGACTTTTTCAGGCTTGAGAACAGGTCTTCTACTGCGACGGTTGGCGGTCCTTACAAAATTTATCTCGCACTGCCAAAGTCTAGTCTTGATAAATAGACGGGCGAGCGGCTGAAAAATTTGTTTTGCGCGACGCTGCACGTGCCTGTCTCTCTCTCTCTCTCTCTCTCTCTCTCTCTTTCTCTTTCTCTTTCGACTCCTCGAGAAATTTACATCTCACACACTTATTATTTCAATAAGCTGGTGCGTACACTTAGAATCTCCTAAAAAAGTGTAAGAAAAAAAGGCCTCTGAGATAATAAGACGCAGTCGTGATGGTCGATGGAACAAGTGTAAAGTCATCATCGCGATCGTTAATTTCGAGGTGGTTCTTAAGCCTTCATTAGCATTAAAAACCGATCGAGAATTCATCGTAGCACCTCTAACCATTATTTTCACTAATGCGCTTACGATGATTCGGGAATTTGTTTCGGCCTGATGATCGTCCGTTCCATTGTAGCTGTGTGCTGCGGTTTAAAGTGCAATATACTCGTGTATTGGTGATCGACAGAATGATTTATTACCTAATTCGATCTAGAAGGCACTTTACGAGCTTCGCCACTGACTGACTGCGCATAGTGCGACACTTATTAATATTATCGGGCCGATTAGCATGCGAAATAATGTAATTAGGAAGAACATTGTGTAATAATAGTGCATTTTGAAAAATGCAAGGTTTTATTTTCTTGGCGGTTGAGGAAGTGAAATTCTTATGGGATAGAATATGAGGTATTTTGAGCTCGAATATCTGCATTAATTAAAACACGATGAAACTTCGTTCTGCTTAAAAATATCAAAACACGTATCACCGAAGATATTTTTGTCAAAAGGTTTATATTTATATAATGCGGAAATAGGAATTGAGAGGAGGAGAATGCGTTTTATATAATTAACACGTGATAAAAAGACTCTTTCTTATACGACTGATTTTGATCCTACGGTAAAAATAAGATTAATTATTATATAATGAGAATATGCAAAATAAATTATGTGCGTTTTTTGAAATTTTAAACTTCTCCTATGCATCTCGCAGACATGAAAAAAGAAAACGTTTTAGAAAATGTTAAAGATGGTGATTCCCAGCGGTTATGAGTAATTCTTTATGACTAATGAAATCTGAAAATGCATGACGAAATACTATACATTAGGAACAAAATTTACTCGTGATTATTTAATCAATAATGTATATGGATGACTATTTACATTTATAGTTGCGGTCCTTTCCATGAATAGTAGAAAACTTTCATTTTATTCAGATTCTTTAAATAAAAAACAAGTATTTTATACAAAAAGAAGGTCTTGTTGTTCTTAGAATCGCTTTGCTGTATATTATAAAAATAATTTAAAAAAAAAACTACTTATACATATTGTAATATTGATGTTAATAGCTGCAGCTATTAAAATATATGAATTTAAATGAAGAACATAATATGGCTATTTAAATAACAATTGATTGTAATATATCTTTATTACAATAGGAAATGTGCTGTGCTTAAAGGATGCAAAAAAAATATTAGCGCCAAAGCAATATCAAAATAATTATAGAACCAGCTTTAGTTCCCTTTTTTATGTATTTTCTTGAGGTTTATAGCTATTGGCTCAATGAGTCAATTCATTCATTACGGATTTATGATGCTGTAACAGCTAGTGTTGGTCGCCATCATTGTTTTGCTTGTTGTAGAATCAAATTCGACTGGTTCCTTTCAATTAAACATAATACATGAACAAAATTTTAATTATGGAATATTACACTCGTCTGCAGTGTATGGAAAATGTTGGGTGAGCAAACGTTCGTAATGTATATTCAAACTTATTTGATAACGACTGACTAAGCTTATATTTGTAACTTATGCTAATTACAATTCACTCGGCACAAATGTTGTTTAAAAAGTTGCTTACAATGGAATATCGTACGAAGAATTATTATGTTAATTCGAAGCTTAAAAGTGATATATTGGCAATGCAAAAGTTTAATGGTCAAGAATTTCAAGCTAAAAGAAAACTGAATGTATTAGCCGTAGTAGTACGATGAGGGATAAAACTTGCACCTGTTAAAATCAAACGATCATAAGAGTCGAAAGAGGGAAGATATTTAGGAAAATATTATAAATAATTATATGTACAAAGATCGGGTAAATTTATTAAGTCTCGAGTGAAAGTATCTCGTAAAGTGAAATTAATTAATAAGTAACCGTTCTAAGCTCACTTGGAGACTCATTGTTCATAGCGCATGGAATGCATTGTATATCAGAAATGTATCGTTCGGTAGATACATTGAAATCCTTATGCTATTGCGTCAAGCAAAGTACGATTAACGCTTTAATTGGCTAGAATACATATTTTTTCGCAGCTTGCAACATTTTTCAAGTTTTTCATCAAAGCGCAATCAGTAATAACGATTGAGCAAAAATACTCATGCGAAGTAAAATGAATAAAATACAACTATAGAAGCTCAAACACATTTTCTTGCGAATATGTACAATCTGCTAAACAATTACTATTCAATAACACTTGAAAATTTACACCGAATAGATACGTAAGTTTACGGGTGGCGATAGAGGGGTCTTATCTGTTATACTATGTCATGCTTTGTGCAAATACGTTACACAATTTGTGTACAACATATAACGTATGTATTGCGCGTATAGTCGCACGGCGATTTGACATCGGGTCATGTGCTCCATTAGTTTTCGCAGCACGTGTGGTCTTTATCGACATAGAAATGTTGTTAAAAAACACGGATGCACGGTATATATAAGTAAATCTTGATTGATTGTCTTAAAAAATACGAATAATTTATCATATGAAGTTACTTATAAGCAAGACACTCGATTATTCAACAATCATGAAAAAAAAAACTGTTGAATTTTCAATAATAAGTGATTTATTCAACAATATTCGAGCGATGCATAATTGACTTATTTTACTGGTATATCCGCAAAGTTAAGCTCTTTGAACGATCAAAGATCCGTTATTATACAAAGACGATTTGAATTTCAGCTGTTAGTGAAAAAAGTGAAAATTTTCTGTATATTTTATATGCCGATAGAAAGGCAAGCAATGTATAATATGGTACAGCTAATCCAGTCGGCAAATAAAATTCGAAAGTCCTCTTTCAGGACTCGTGCCAGGACTCAATGCCTTTACAACCCATATGTATAATTGTACTGAAAAAGTCGATGTCTTTAGAACGACACCAATTAAATCCAGATGATTTGTTTATATCGAGTAGTATCGCTTTATATATTAAATAAATTAAAACTTGAAAGTTTCAATACATTTTCAATCCAATCAAAAACACATGCACTTTATATAACCATGATTTAAATATTTGGATAAAAATTTCAAGATATAAATTCAATTTTCTAGTAGCAAAATACACTCTCGCGACTGCAGGCTAATTTGATTATATTAATTAATTAATACTTAACGAGCACCTAAACATCTTAATCGTTATCTTCTTGTGATACAAAAACATTAGCTATAATTAGAATATTGGAAAGAAAGCGTGATGACTCGATGCATATTTCGTGTGGGAATCACAACGGGAGGATCATAAAATTCATAATGAGCTGGGGGAAAAAAACAGACGCGCAACACCGTTAAAATATCCTAAAACGAGTCACGACGTTTCGCAAAAGAGGCGCGCTCTTCTCAAAACTGTCCTGCGCAATCGACATATACAGAAAATTGTAGAAATAAAAAGAAAGAAATCATATTAATCTAGTCGTTAAGCTGTTGATGACGTAAATGAAGTCGACGCTTTGACGTACGAACGGTTTTCAAAATTCAGCTGTTGTTCCCTTAAACTAGTTGGACGCTACTTCGAAGTATATGCATGCGCAAACCTTTGCATCGCATACCGAGATACTGTACAAATGTTTACGAAGTGGCGGAAAGTTTAGTCGAGCTCTGTATCGTATTTTAAAATTTTGTTTATGCTTAAATCAAGTATTTTTCCAAAATCATTGTTTTTTTTACAATACATTGTATAGAACAGACGATTGAAATATTTGTACAAATGCTCGAGTCAGCATAACAAAGACGAGTTTTCAAATTCCGATTTATCGTAATTATCATAATTTAATCAATTATTCTTTATCACCTAAATTGAACATTATCAATCCGAAACCCTCGAATAACCATCCTAACTATCATCCGCAACAAAATTACGGCTATGATTTTTCAGCAAGTATATCATCGGTCCTGGTACAATAAGTTAGAAAACCAGAAAGTTCCATCGTCCTGCTAATCGAAAGACCTTTATTAACGAAAATCGTCAAATCTAAAAGAGCCGCGACTCACCCAAATAAAAACTCTTCCTCCCGCATCCAAAGGATCACAATTGCAAGCGGGCGTAGTATATTATACATCTCCGAGCGAGATGCATATACATAATTGCGACTTGCATGCACGCGATAAGTGCAAATCGCCGCGAAGCGTAAACGCACACACACACACACACACACACACATATGTATACGACCACAAACCAAATACAAAAAAAAATAAAAGGCATCCAGTCCTGCGTGCGTCAATCCGTTGCGGTTTGCCTGGTTTCCAGCGCCGTCGCACGTCGTCGCGCTCTCCTTATACATATACACGCGCGCGCGTACAGAGAGAGAGAGGGAGAGAGAGAGTCGAAAGAGTTAAATTGCGCGGGCGCGAGCTGATTGGTCGAGCTCGCGATGCGGGAAATCCCCAATCTTGGATACCGACACATTCAAGCGCTGATCGTCGTACGTGTGAGAGACTCTATCTCTCTCTCTCTCTCTCTCTCTCTCTCTCTCTCTCTCGCACTCAGGGAATCACCATTTAGCTATATGTCGCACGCTTAAAGCTCCATTTCCACTTAGGGGGAGAACTTCGTTTTTTTTTGGAGTCGATCTCTTGCAGTTCGCTGTACACGTATCCTCGAATATAATGGTATATATATAGCTTATATCAAGCGCAATTCTGTTTGCTACGATATGTTGATTTTAGAAGTTGGTGCATAACCGATATCGGATCGTATCTAAATATAAACACGGTCTATTTTTACAGGCGCGGGTTTATTATTAATTTATAAACGATCGATCGTATGTTGCGGACGGGATTACCAATTTGTGAAATTTCGTACTGATAATGAGATTTTTATAGTTATAAGTAATGTTTCGTATAGGGATAATCGAAACTTTAAAATCTAATTTGTGTCCTTTACGAAAGACGCCGATGACATGCATTTATTGCAAACGTTTAATTGTCGCAAATACTACAATTGTTTATAAAAATAACCCATAGGAATGATTTCAATATTACAAATTGTATTCTCACTATACACTTTAAATCGAACGTTCACCTGTGCAAGCGCAACCAGCGTAAAGATTACTACGCTAGACAAAAAAAGTTTATCAAACAGTGTGAAGAAAAACAACCAACCAAACCGCTTTAATTATACAGTTACATAATAGACCCTATCCAATTCTCTATTTTCGTCTCTATCATTCCACCCAAACTCGACGAGCCCATCACCATCTCCAATCTCAACGACGGGCTCGCACTTTCATAAATATCCGAAACAGCCGAAAAAAGACTTAACATATTGTGTCCACCGACTCGTCGAGAGTCTAACCGGTTCGAGCCGCTGCATTAAAACGAGTCGCAGTATATATCGCGGGCTGCGAGACAGACAGAGAGCGACAGAGAAAGAGAGAGAGAGAGAGAGAGAGAGTCAGTAGAAGAAGAAACAAGAGATGGAGAGAAGGGGACAGAGAGCGAGATCGCGCACACGTATCGCCTCCATATCGCGCTCACACACACGCATACACATTCTTACACGAGGCGATGCGTGGAGGAGAGAGAGAGAGAGAGAGAGAGAGAGAGAAGAGGCCTACGTGCCGCGGTCTGCGACTGCGACTGCGAGTGGCTTGTTACACCATACGAAAAATTCAGCCGACGTCTGTCTACGAGCAGAAGTAAACGCGCGTGGATACGCACGCACGCATCGATTCTCCCGCGGCTGCACCGCAAACATATCGTTCCCCAAAACTTGTTCCGATTGTACGATCGTCGATCGATCCGCAACATTGTTCAGCCGGTATATTGCTTCGACTACATCACTCTCTCACACACTCTGTCTGTGCTTGTGTTTTCTGTGCTGGTATATTTTTGGACCTACTTATACGGAGGATGTGCGCGGAGCTGGATTCGAATCAATAGTTATAGGTGCGACAAACTCCGAATGAGAGATCGTTGGCGAGGTAAACGAACTACCATATAGAACACAAACTGCACGACAGAACTCTAATACGCGGGGGGGAGAGACGCTTTTCTAAAAAGTAGTAACAGAGGTATCGGACGAGACACGGGAGCCACTGTGTGCCGAGTCTAATATAATAATCGTGACCGAGACGGTGGTGTCTGTACAATCTGTGTGCGCGTGTGACTTTGTGTGACTGTGTGCTCGTGTTTTTTTTTCTTCTGGCGTTATATTTTTTTCGTTGACCAACGAGACTTTTATTATTCACTTTGAATTCGGGCCGATCGTCTCGAGTGGTGCGGAGTAGCGGCAGCAGAGACAGCAGCACGTGTATTGTTTTTTGAAGGACGAGATAAGGAAAAAGACAGAGGTGGGCTTACCGGAGAGAGAGAGTGACGGCGGCTTCGGCGAGTGAAACAGACCCGCAGACTCATCGTCACCATGAATCCCTTCGCGGATTACGAAAAGACAGATATTTCAAATGTGAGTATATATGTATATATACAGTATGTAAATATGAGTATAGAACGTATGTTTGCGATGAAGACATTTTATCAGTAGACAACTATAGATTACGAGAAAGTTCGCGATCGACAGTATTAAAGGATTCTGTTTTTTTCGTTGTCTCCGTGAAATGAAAGAGAGAGAGAGAGAGAGAGAGAGAGAGAGAGGGAGAGAGACGGTGGCGGCCCTTTTTATCTCTGATGACATCAGTATGCGAGTGGCCTCTAGGCCCGTATACCACCGCGTATTTATACAAAACGTATGTACATATATTTCGAGCGGTGTCTGACTTTTTTTTTTATATGTATACCCAACCTTTTCTCGTCGACTTGTTTCAAGATCGCTGAAATCGCCGCGATGTTTTGTGCGCCTCGTGGTAAATACGAGCTTTCGTGCAATATTTCACGGATTTCTTGTCCTTGTATCTCTCCTGTATATATTTGAGCATCCGATAATGATTATTTATCTCCGCGCTAATGATTTAATATCGTGATATAGATGTTTAGGCTATACACATGTAATCATAGCATCGAAAGAATTAAGACCGACATGTTTTATTTCTCACGAAACAAAAAGGTGGTATTGAATCAAGAGTACTTCAGGACCTTCGAGGATAATGAGGATCATCTACTGCTCGATATGGATTCCCTCGTCCAGAGGAAGGACGAGGCTGCCGATCTCCTCATGTCCAGATTTTACGACTCATCGATGAAAAAATGCTCGCTCGGTGAGTATACACACAGAGAATTAACATTGCACGCATCTTATTCTCTACATTAATTTTTCTACGGCTTGAGCGGAAAAAAACATTCATCTAGCTAATTTCTTTTTCGACGCGCATTTTCTCGACATTTTTAGTCTACGGTATAGTGTGCCGTCAAATGAAGCGTATAGATAATTAGTCTCATTAAAAGCAATCGGCGAAAAAAAAATTATTTTTTCATAATAATTGCACGATGCAGGATATGTATTGGAATAAGCGTGTGTAACATATATATATATATATATATATATATATATATATAAGCGAGTGATCGAGGAAATAATCCTCGGCATCTCGATGATAATGATTATGTGCTTCTGCGGCAATTATATCGCGAATTCTTTGTTTTGTCGATGTAGTCTCAGAGAGAAAATGATTTTCCGTAAACTTAGTATTGCTTGTTTTTTTTTTCCTTTTTAATACTATTTGTTTTATCGTTCTGATCAGTATGACTATTTACTTTTGCGCTATTAACTTACCGCTTAGGCTGCACGCGATAGCCTTGAATATTAAAAAAATTCTATTTTTTTCGCTAAAGCTAAATTGTTGAATGTGTGAAAAACTCACAATTGGCGAAACGCGCGGTGCTCAAGTTTATATACGATCGAGCCGTTATTACATAAAGAATATCAATTTAAAAGGTAACGGTAAAAATCCATTTTGCAAAATTATCGCTGAGTTTCTATGTACATCATTTGGCAAATAATAATTACTCGGGATGACGCTTAAAAGATATTAATATTTTCATTATCAGTATTGTAAACGAAAACAAGGAAGCGCTGAAATCAACGATCGATTCGAATTTACCTAACAGCTTTGAAATAATGTTCTTTTAGTTAAACAAACGTGTCGTGTAACTTTAGCTGCAGAGCTTGCGGAGAACTGAATTTACATTAACTTTACTGAATTTATTTTAAGCTTCCGATAAAAACTAGGGGTCAATTATTAAATTTCATTCGGTACCGCAAACTGAAAATCGTTTAATTATTATTTTTTTTACTCGATTATTTTCATACTTCTCTATTTTTATTATACTAAATCGTTAATGCATGCTAATGAATATGGAAAATATTTAATTAAAACTTACACTCTGAAAGTAGTCGCCATTTTGAAAATAAAAATTATTGTCCAGCTTATAAATAAACATATTCATAGTAGTTTTCCATTCAATAGCCAATTTTCGATTCGAAAAGATGTTGCATATACGTTCGTCCATTTTAATACATTTAGTATTGGTTGACATATGGATGCATAATATTGATGATTTTCATATGAAATGAAGTATCTTAACATAATAAATCATTGTTCCACGATGCACTAGTATTAATCGAATAGCTAAAATACGTCTAACGCGCGTATAAAGTAGTAGTAAACGATTCGGATTCGTCTGGCTACACCCTACATCTTACTACTAACCATGTACATGCTGCTGACTTGATGAAATTCAATTTTTCCCCTTTAAGGATTCGTCTTAAAGAACGATTAAATTCTCCTCGTTTCCTGACATTTTACTCTAAAATGACTTCGATCGAGTAAAAAATGGACGTTTGTTGACATGTGTGCATATTGTAGAGCGCTGGGCGTTGGCACTTTGCAACTCAACATTTCCTCTCGTGAACAATGGAATCGCACGTTTGCACAAACGTATAGCATATACCATCCTATAAATTCATCGTTTAAAAGAGTATATATCACAATGACGAACGAAACGTTGACCTCATTACGTGTAAAAGGTGCACTTTTCATAATTTTTGTAATCTAGTCCTTGATCAGTTGATAAACGGAAATTCCCAAGTCATATGTATGCAAAAAAATCACCAATTTCCCATGCGGAAAATGTCGAATCACATATGGGAAAAGCGCGTGCGTAAAAGAAGAGGGAAAAAAGTTCGTTGAAAAAAGAAAAAAAAATAATGCAGGTCACCATACAAGGAGATAAGGTGCGTTCTTGCGGCGCATTTACGTAAAGTCGCAGCCTATCGGACTATTAACCCGCAATGATGTACGACTGTTGTCCGACCAATCAGCAAACGGTTACCGATCACTACCACCTTCTTGTGTTTATATATGACATCATTACAGGTCTGTACATATAAAGTGCATTCGGAATTCATTCCATTTTTTTCCATACGCATCCTTGCCATTGGTTGCAAACTGATTTCAAGTGTTTCAAAAAGTATTCGAATATGTGGTGCGATTGCACGGATGTATTCATGATCTTTGCATTTGATTAACACACTTGATGTTCTCTTCGACGTTGAGAAGATACTTTAGGGGAAAACAGCGGAGAGAAGCACGTGGTTCATTGCACTATGTTAATTCGAACCGACGTTTAGACTTTCAATTTTGCTCAAGATGCAATCCGATGTTTATGGTGCATGTTTCTTGCTATACGATTGATTCCCTTACATTTGAAAGGCAATTTTTTTTCTCATAAGACAAATCGATCTATCGTAGTTTTCAAACAGGTTTAGTCTCTTCGCTGGGTGTTTTTGACTGAAAAACATCATGTTTTGGGGAAAGAATTACGTTTCTTGTGATAAACGAAGGGATCGCTTTAATAAGAATAGAATCTCATCTGGTTTAAGCGCTAGGCTGTAATACGATACGAAGCGCATGACAATTCTTAAAATAATTATTCCATCTACAGCCCTGTGCAGCAACTCTGAAAATATTTAATGCCATTAGACTCGATTCTGTCAGAATTCCAAACAATTCGATATTTCGTACAATTAAGCTGGATTTATTACATATTTATGGGAAATTTTCGAAATTCAGCCAAGAATTTGCAAACGCTCGAAAAGCGTATAGATGTCATTTTCAAAGACACTCTAAATGTGCTGAAACAATGTTTTCCATAAGTTAAAATTAGTTAAACAAAACAGGTTCTAATCTATAGTTGGCATGATTAAGTACGCCGTTAAATTAGTGAATTTTAAAAAGGTTGCGCGTTTTCGTAATAATACTGTCATCGAGATAGCCTCATAGATATGTGCATGTCTTTTTGCAGTCTTTAAATTATATGTTAAAGGTTGTTTCAGTTAGTAGAAACTTTTTTTTTTTTTTTTTGTTAAAAATCTACATTTCACTGATACGTGCATCAGCCATATACCTTCAAAAACTATCCTCGCGTTCATTACAAAGGCACGCATATAAAGCTTAATAAGGTGCTCGTAAATCTTGTCACCTTTTTGTCGTATCGATAAGCCGCCTCACTGACGCGACGACTCATTTTTTAATTATAAAATCGCTTTTTCCCCGTACGCATTATAATTAATTATCCGATCATTAAAACCGCGTGTACGAAGATCCTCTTTCATTTTATTCGAGTATAATTAAAGTTCAATTGTGCAAATATCACGGTTTGGTATGCGTTGAAATTCAGTCGAGATTGAGCAAGATTTCAAATTCGCGATGCCCAACAACGTAAATTGCACTTGCCAACCTTACTTTTGGGTCATAAAATTAACAGTTGTTTCACTTGCAAACATCGTAAGAATAATAAATTTGTCAGATTTACATAGCACAAAACACAATACATTGCTTTGCCCAATTTTTCGAAATACTATTCGAGAAGTAACTATATACATCTCGCACGCTTTCCTCGTACAAGAAGTCAAACTTCTCGCCTACATAGTGTTTCAAAAAAAAAATCCTCCTTCGAGCATCATAAAAAAAAAAGAAAGCCCAGCCATATGTACTCGGTGTAAAGACTTAAGCTGATTGTGAGAACATTGCCATTAGGCGAGGACACGGAAGAGATCGACGGCACGGGCTGGTCGTCGAAGCCGATCGAGGACTGGTGCCAGGAGGAGACGATAAACTGGCTGATGATGGCGTCCTCCTGCCTCGGCCAGTCCTACGGCTCGATCCAACAGGGACTCGCACTGCCCGGCAAGGATCTCGCCAATCTCAGCCGGCACGATTTCATCGCCCGCGACCCCATCTACGGAGAGCGGCTCTACAATCTCCTGCACACGCAGGCGGTATCGAGTCAGTGCAAGAGCGCGAGCCTCGAGTACTTCGGACCCAGACACGACGAGCAGAACTTTGCCGGGGGCAGATCGGCCGAGACCTTCCAGAACCTGTGCAACGAGGACGAGCCCCAGGCCATCGGCTCCAACAACGTTTCGGGTGAGCGGAAATTCTTACGATTATTCTGACTAAGGGTGACTGTATATCGCGGTTGGCTTTCGATATTGTCGATGGTTATTTTTCGGGTTTGCCGCGATGATCGTGAAAGGGATTATTTTTTTTTTTTTTTTTTCTATTCTTTATAACGGATAAATAAGTTTTGCTTAACGTAGAGAGATTGAAAGCTAATTGAGGGCTATGATGATTTTTCAGTGTAAATAAGACTGGATCACTGAATATAGCTAAACTTCAAATAAGATTTCTCGAAGATGTGTACACATTTTACAGTTTCGACCTGTATTATAAACATTTTTTAAGTACGTGAAATATATTATTTATTTATTTTTTAAATAATTCTAATTAATACGTATGTTTGTTTTAAATTCGTCTGTTTCATATGAAATCCTGCTTGTATATAATGACTTTGTTCTAATGAAATAAATTGTTTTCCTTCTGCAATGCTTATGAAATTTAATGATACGATAATTGTGTTGTAATCGCGCAATAGAGATATCACAATGTCTAAATTGTTGTAAGTCACAAATTGCGGGAAACAGACGCGCACATAAGGCGAAATAAACGTATCGCTCATTCAAAAAGCGAAAATTCTGCATACATTTTTTCAATCAACTGTAAATTACACAACTGAAAATTGAAAGAAAAAAAATAGTCTCGACTATATATCTTGCGCGCATAGTATTTTTTCCACTTTATGCGAGACGTAATTATTGAAGTTGGATTTATCTGGATATGCTTCTTAAATATACATATACACTATACGTACGTCAAACGCTTAATTATGTATTTTACAACGAAACTAATTTTCTTTTCAAGACGCAACATAGATATTAACAGAGTATTCGTTTAAAAACGTTATTAAGAATATGTTTTTATTTTGAACGAAATTGCAAGATTTTCATTTGTCACGAGTTTTTATGCAGTTTTTGAAAAATCGCATTATCGTGAAAAGCAAAAAATCGTTTAATTTCTAGTTCATACGGGTTGTATATTGTGCATGTACATAATATGTTATATTTACAGTAAAGTGGACAAAAAGTGATTTCATATTTCTATAATACAGTTACGAAGTTATAAAATCAAACAGCAACTAAAATGTTTGAAGATATTTTTGTACTTAAATATTTTAAATTAATGTTCTTTATCATGTTACTTTACTTCCAAACACCTCACGCAAGAATTATATGTATAAAAAAACGTAACTCTACATGTACATGTATATATACGAGTAAAGCACGTTACATAACGGTGATAAAAACATCATCATTAATAATTAAAAAAAAAACTTCTAAATTCTCAAGACAAATATAGAAACAGTCAAACGAAACTGCAATAGTGTTTCAGGTCAAATCCTGTTTGCATTATCTATATTCCATTTGTTTCAACTGTTATCTATTCGAAAATCATTATAGCACAAAATTACCATTTCATTACGAAGGTTGATACACATAAAATAAAAGTTTCCAGCAAAAAAGTAAAACCATTATCGAGCAGCAACTTTATTACGACTACATACACAAATAGAGCATTTACATATACAGCACTTACCGAGTACTATCGAAGCTTATCGCTTCCTAGTACATGTGCATATACGCGCACGTGTTTACTTTGAAAACAAGGAAAAATTGTAGCGAGTAAACCCCCGTCGGCAAACAGAATCCGATAAACGAAATCGGGGGGATGCTCGACAGGTGGATCCCAGAAGACATTCAAAGACGATAAAATTCCATTGTTCACAGATGCAGAATCGGATAATAGTATAGAGATATCGACGAAACGTCCACCCGGCAGACCGCGACTCTTAAAAACCAAGAAAGCTCGTAAGTCTCTAATGAAATGTTCATATGGTATACTGTTTGGCGTTTGTTTCTGATGCCGAGGAGAACACATAGACGGTCGAATGGGCAAATTCACGAAGACTGGAAATAGCGTTATAACTCTGTGCATAATGGGAAGTTGAACAGAGACACGGTGCAATAAAGTATAAAGACTAGGCCGCACGGCTGGATGATGAAATAATTTTTGTAATTCAAAACAGTGCCTTTTTTTAGCTTCGATTGCTTGACTCTAACATTATGTATGAGAGTTACTCACTTGGACTTTTTTTTTCTCTCGAATTGTCGAACGGCATTCGTTATAGCATTTGTGCAAAGTGGATTAGCTGCAGGCAAATAAACCCGTTACGCACGGATAAAACTCTAAGTTTTTGTGAATTTGCTCGAAATTTAGTAATGTACGACATTAAATTATATACGATTGACGTCGTTGTTTGGCGCATCTGTACTGATACTAAAGTGACTTAGTTCCTTTTTCTTTGTCTGAAGCCAAAGAAAGTCTAGCGTGTGTATTACTTTGTATTGATTGAGCGTTAATTAAAGAATGTTATAAATCCGCTTACTTTGTATTTTGTAATGTTTTTTGTAACTGTACAGCACCATACCTATGTGAAATTTTTCAATGAATCGTATCTATCTTTTGTAATTACGTTATAACATATATGTACTTCTTAATTAGTCCGTGCAATATTTCATTGATATAATGCTCAAAAATAAGATGTAGATTTAAGAATCAAACAAATACAAAGGAACTTATGCTAAATGTCAATGTTCATGACTATGATCAATAGCATGGACAAATTGTGGCGTATAGAAAACAAATTTTGAATTGTCTCATTTTTACTTTCATTCTTCAATAAATGTGTCGATGTCCGCTTCTTTATAGCCACGAGTCAGGGAAAACTTTGGGAATTTATAAGGGACCTACTGCGTAACAGAAAAACCTGCCCCAGCCTAATATGTTGGGAAGACTATTCGCAAGCAAAATTTCGATTTGTTCGCAGTGACGAGGTAGCGAAACTCTGGGGTTCGCGTAAGGGCAACACAAAGATGACTTATGAGAAGCTCAGTCGAGCCATGAGGTAAGGAAACACACACAACGCAACCGCAACTCGCCCCCCCCCCTTTTCACATTAACTTGGTGCGCGCTAATAGGCCTTCCATTTTATAGCGTGTGAATATTAATGCCGAATAAATTATATCAAATTAATTGATAAATTTAAATTTTGTGTTAAAATACGATTTTAACTATAAATTTCTCCATTTACTTGTGCGTTCGAATTTTAGTTAGACTCGCGTGCAATCTTAGCGATGATTATTTTCTTTGGATGAGATAGTTAACATTACGTAATCTCTTGTGATTGTTTCAGGTACTACTATAAGAGAAAAATCTTCCTTCCGGTACTTGGACGCAGACTAGTGTACCAATTTGGACCAAACGCCACTGGCTGGCAAACGGACAATCCCAACTTTCGATTTTGAACATTGTAAAAGTGAATAGTGTGCCAAATAAAGTTTCTTGTGCCAGAGTCAATTCTGATGATGAATTGAGAAAATTTTGAGTCGCCGCTACGGCAACTTGTCGCCTGTCGAATGTCGGGTATAATAAGTGAAACTTAACGAGTATAAATATTCAAGAAGACTGAATCTTTGTGTTGAACATTTCTCTCTCTCTCTCTCTCTCTCTCGCTTTCTTTCTTCCCCCCTCTCTCTCTCTCTCTCGCTCAATTTCTCTTTGTTTTCCAAAAAATAAAATCGAAAAGAGAAAGAGGATTTCACTATATACCGAATCGAAGAAAAAGTTGTAAAAATAACACAAATTGGAATATCGTTGACAGTCTGGATCAGTCAACGTATAGATACTTATAAAAAAAATCTATTGAAAAGTGGACCAGTGCTGTTAAAAGTTTATAATTTTTTAATATATTCTATATATATATATATATAATATACATAAGTATGTATAAATATTAAGATCATTTAACAAAACGATTGAAGTTCATAAATTTTGTTTAACCTTACACGCTAAGCTACTTAGCATAATTCCTACACACATTCATTTTCTTTCTTTTTTTCATAAGCAATTTACTTATGTATAATAACAATGTATAACAGTTATTCGTTTTATCATCAGATCGTGGGTAAGTATAAGCAATTTTGTTTAAAATTACAAGACTTTGTAAATTCGTAAATATTCCGCATGGCATATAATTCGGTTCGTGAAAATACGTAGCATAAGGTGAAACGTTAGCCCGAATCAATATTACTTTATACCTACTGTAAGCTTATAGGTATTATACGAATTATATCTAGAAATTTAATGGCGTATTTCTAGACCCTTTCAATGAACGGCTTTTCATTCTAATTTACTATATCACAGAATTATACGAGATTTAAAATTTATTCCGTAATATTTATTGTGAATTGTGTATATATATATGTAGTTTCTATGGACAAAGATAGACTATTATTATGAAATAAGTCGTTGATTTAAGAAGTTTCATAAAAGCAATCGAAAAGCCGAAGAATTGATCCAAAATATTACCTTCTTGAAAGCCCTTTAAATATTGTTTATCATTGATATCAACTATTTCGTAAGTGTCATTTAAGCTATTAATTAATAGTAACAACAAGAGATTTTTTATCGTTGAAATTCTTCTAGTTATAATAGTAAAACTGCGTAATGCAAAAAATATTCTCAATCGTAAGGATCGACGGATCACCTTAATAAATTGCCTTAATTACAATTACTTACTATCTTCTGTTCCTCAGTTTAATACTTAACAACCTTTTATCAATCTCAAAGTTTCAAATCGACGATTTATATATCTACTTTTTAAAGTTTCACAAGGTACTGTAAATACGCGTCATAATCCATGCTTATCAATTCTGTGGCAAAATTAGCAAGCGCTCTAAAGGCACAAAATTCGGAAGATTGGAACTATATTCTTATATGCAACGCTTTTTTTTTAATTAGTCATGTTTTTTGCGGTTTACGGTATTTTCTCTTACTTTTTTCCTTTTTCTTTTCTTTTGTAAAGCTTATTCATGGTCATCATATAATATATTGTAAGTTAATTCGTAGCATTTATAATATTAAAAATGTTCCTACATGCATGCATGTCTTTTAACCTTTTTGTTTATATTTAGGTAAATAGTGATTTAATTTAAAGATTGTACTGTGCAGAATAAAATGATATGGTAAAGTAGTGTGCGCAAAACTGATTTTTGATTTTTGCAAAAGATAGATAGCAAAATACGAGGTCTTGGAATATAGCTTTCAAAAAATAGTTAATTCTGTGAGTGACACGAAAAAAGCGTATCGTGCATCATGAATCGACTTACATAAAAATCGAGGAAAGTTTATAGATTGCAAACCGAAAATTTGTGGTCGGTTGAAGAGAATGAAACGCTTAGACGCAGCTTCATTTTTAATCTAAATAATAAACTTGGCTGAAATCCTTTATTTGGATGGTCACTATTAAGCCCCGGACGTCCTTTGTATGTCTTCGGCATATTAATTTGCCGGTTACAATTTCACCTACGAGAACAACATAATGTACATTAAAATTATCTGTATTCCTAATGAATCGTTTTTTTTTTCCAATGATGGAAAAAGAATTTGTTTGATGTTGAAAATATAATAATTTTAAAGATATGTATATACCTTCTGTTATACTGATGGGCTCACTTAATGAAAAAACTGTTTGTTTCCAGTGAGTTGGTGTTGAAGTTGGTCCTGTACTAAAATGTACAGGATTCTCCAAATCAAAAAAAACATCAAAATAACCAATAATCGCAGTTAATGAGCCACTTCTTTTAACAGTAAGGCTAAATGGCGATGAAAAGTTTACACAATCTGTGGTTACTTTGTAGAGATCAAAAGATTTTATTTCGGCAACGTTTGTTATGATATCTTGAGAATTACAAAATTCTATACTTGGTTCTCGCACAACTTCAGCTTTCATACAACTCATTTTAAAACCATATACATTGGACCAATAATCCACTAAGTCAATATAACGCTCTATTATAAAATAAATGAATTAACAATTAATTATTAAATAATTCTATGAATATTAACATAAAGTACTAAATAAACAACTTACTTGTGTCTCCACTACCAACAAGACTAATAGTGCATCTATTTGGCAGAAGTTTACCTCCTGGAGAAAGGTAACGGTCCCTTGCATAAATTACAGAGTCAAGCATACCTTCAAATAATAAAAAATAGCCCATCCACTCTGACACAATGGCATCAACCTTATTAACATCTAAATCAATATCTTCAAGTCTTCCTTTCTTCAATGTTATAATACTAGTAAGATTATTTTCTCTATAAAATTACAAAGTATTAGAGATTGATTACTCAACTTATATAGACTAGTATAAGCTTTCTTTAAATCAAGGCCCACCTTACTATATCCATTGCATGGTAAATAATATCTGATTGATCCACACTAATAACTTTCTTACAACCTGATTTTGCAGCAAACATTGAAAGAATTCCAGTACCACAACCAACATCAAGCATTACGCAATTATTGAATATATGTGAATTTGTTAAAAGTGCATCACGATAGCTTTCTGTTCGTACTTTATCCTATAATTAAGAAATCTTGATTAATAATAAAATTAAATTACAAATGTAAGATTTGAAAAATTGAGATCTACGCCAATTACTGTTAACATTTCATGATGAATAGCAAAATGGCTATAGGTATTAAAGTATCCTTGATCAGAATTCGAACCAACACTTTTGACACATCTTTCCTTTGAGTTAGGTGATTCAACTTCATCAAGTACTAATTTTTGGGCTTTCTTTGTCATTTCGTCTATTTGCTAAAATGATCATTATATGTATTTTACTAATAATGCTTTTGTCTTTTTTTATTTTAATATGGTTTTAAACAAGAAGATAATATACCTGCTTGGCTAATAAGCATGCTAAATCTCGTTGCTCTAGCTGGGCTTTTAGAGATTGTATAGTTCTTTGAAGTTCAGCAAAATGAATTTCTGACAAGATTACACCTTCATTTTCAGTATTTGTAGGGTAATCAATGGAATTTGTTGCTGCATCTCCCAATTCATCCAGATCTGCAAAAATGACAATTGTAATTAATTTTTGCAAAAATGAAATAATTATTCTTTTCCAATTTATTATGTACCTAACATAAGCCAAGGATCGTCCTGGATTACAGGTGTTAAGTACTCATCACTCTCCCATGTCTTGACAGTTAGTGCATTTAAATCTTCTGGTGTAACATTTTTCTTCCTAATAAAATTGATTAACTTTATATAAGAATAAACATCTAGAGCATGCCTGTTCTTGAAAACAGCAAAGCTAAAATTGTGCGATGACTCAAGATGCTTTAAGGCATCTGTGAAGTTGTTGCAAGTATTATTGCAAAAGAGGCACTCTATGACCTGTACTTCATCATTCATTTCTTCCCAGTCATCGTCACTTTCAGATTCACTTATCCCATCCATTTGTGCAACGTGATTTTGTTGCAAATCTGTAAATATTTAAAATATTAAATTAATATTTTTATAAAGATCCTCTAAAAATATACAATATAAAAAAATTCTATCATTCATAAAAAAAAGTTAATTAGAACAAGTACTATATGCCACTCAGAGGTATTCAGTTACCAGCAATGCAATTTATTTGAGCCAGTTTACATATTAACTTACACAGTGTAGGAATCTATGTATTCTTTGTATATAAAATTTAAGTGTTTAGATAAATCACGTTTCTGATGAGTAAGGCATATGCACTTGATGTCGCGTTTTTTCTGTCCCTTTTATTGATTGAGAAAAAAAAACGAATGTGCACATGTACATATATGTATATTTATATTAGAATATATTGACAACTGAAATGAGTGATTAATTTTGTTTCCTACCTTTGTCAGTCATATTTTAAAACTAAAATACGACTAATGGTTCATAAAAATTCCAACTGAATTGTTATATATATAAAATTATAAACGACTTCATTGAGAAGCCTTAGCACGTGTTTATTAGGTGCTTCTTTGGCACTTTCTTCCACTTTCATTTACTCAGTTAAAATGTGCGCGCGCATATTGGAGAATCCAGAATGATATATATAGAGATATACATTAATAAAAAGTGTGTTCCATTGTTAGTTATTCTAGAAACTTTCGTCCTTGTCTAATACATTGGGATTGCATCGCGCCCTCTCCCTCTCTCTCTCGCTCCTCTGAATAGTGAATTTACTGTAGTAACTACCTATAACGAACGAACCCAAAAGTGGTATCGCGATCGGAGAGCGGTAAATTTTAAATTATTTAAAAAGCCGAAGAAATAGTGAAAAAAATTGTTTTTGTGCTTTGATAATTAAAATTAAATAAAGTTACCATCCCAAAATCAATTTTTAACAATTATTTACTTATTTATTTAAATATTAATAATAAAGCTGTTACCGATGACAATTAAAATTAGACTTATTTTGATTTAAGTACATTAAAATAGCGTCCAATAAAATCGTAAATTAATTAATATTTAATTTTAAAGTGAAAATAACAGTGATTATTGTAAAATAATTATTTGACAGATCCTCATTGTGAGAAAGATAGAGACTAATTTTTGGAAAAAAACTTTCTGTCACCACCTAATCGGTAATGCTGTAAGGGCCCTCTATACAGGGGTCGAGCAACAACGCACAAATATAAGAATAGCATTGATGATATATATCTATGAATTAGCACAGCGAACAACGATTTTTATCGACGACAAAAATCTCTGCAAATTGTGGATGGATTTTCATGAAATTTGAACCACGTAATGTTTACATCATTGCCGAGATGGTGACAGAGTTTTTTCCAAAAATTAATCTCTATATCTTTATATATATTTCGTTAAGTGCAAAGACCGGTAAGGTAGGAATCCGGTAGGTAGGAAACTATCCAACTATATAGCATATCCAAGAATGGCAAGAATGCATCAGGATTGGATGGTGGTGAAAGAGAGAGGGAAAGGGGGCGCACCTACCTATATTTGTCGTCCCTAGATTGCAGGATGGATTCATTTCATCTTTCATCAGTATATGTCCGCAACGCCTGCCTGCGTTGGGACGTGCGTGAGGACGACGATTAGTTGCCTTGTAAATAACCATTATCAGGCGGTGCTGAAAATTAATTGTCAATTATTAGATGAACGGTGATTATCCTTCGGTATCCGTAACATCTATCGTTGCGAGCAACTTAAACTTTGATTTAGGTCAATGCATGTTTTGCAGAGTACTTTGAATTGTAACAGATGACAGAGTGTGATCAGTGGTATATAAAGACAGTATTGTTTATATGGACTTCTTTGCGAAAGTTACCTGTAACTGTTATGGATATTTAATATATTAGGGCTTCAAATGTATATGTGATTACAAGTGATAAATGGAAACCAATGATGTTATATGACTGTGAGGATACATATAAATATATATATAGATATATATTGTGGTTACCCTTAATTTAGTATGACTACTTGAATAATAGTTAAAGTATTTGTTATACGATTTATTGTACTTCAAGTATACTGAATTATATATACCATGGTTACTGGTCCTCCAGAAAAAGTTATTCATGCCGATGTAGTTTTTGTCATTGAGAGCACTGCTACCAATGGTGCTTATCTGAACGATTTTAAAACAAATTACCTGATACCAACCTTGGAGTAAGTTTAAAAAGTTTAATAAAATATATTTTATTGCAATTTCTTATATGTATTTCTATCTAAACAATAAAATTTATCTATTATAGATTTTTTAGTCAAGGTGGAATTGAGGATCGTGAATTCGCATCTGAAGTGAGTATATCCCAATATATATTGTTATTTAGAAATTCATAATTGTGTGTAAAATTTCTGCAATTGGTTTTGTTACAGACAAGTTTAACCTTGTACGGAATCGTAGTTTATCATGCAGCAGATTGTTTACCAGCACCTTTTACATCAGCATTTGGACCTTTCTCCAATCCACATAAACTGTTACTCACATTGGAAAAGCTTGAGTAATTGAATTTTTAATTTTTTTTCTATTATTAGGAGTATTGATTTAATATTTGAATAATGTTATTTGTTAATTTGATAAACTAGAATGGTTGGTGGAAAAGGAGAATCTCACGCCAATATAGCAGAGGGACTCGCAACTGCTTTACAATGCTTTGAAGATTTGCAAGTACGCAGAGAACCAAATCCAGCACAACAAAAACATTGCATTTTAGTATGTAATTCACCACCATATCAAGTTGGAGTCCAAGAATCTTATGCATTTTCTGGATACTCAGTAGAACAGCTTGCAGGCCTTTTTCAAGAGGTATGTTTGTAACTAATATAAAATAGAATCATATCAATGAAATATGCTATCAAAACATACACATTCTAGAGAAACATCAGTCTTTCGATACTCTCGCCAAGGAAAATATCAGCGCTGTTCAAGCTCTTCGAGAATGCTGGCGGTGACCTCCAGTCTTCCCAGACGAAAAACTACGCCAAAGATCCCCGTCACCTCGTTCTCCTGCGCAATTACTATCTGAAGGAGAGTCCAGTGAGCCCGACGACGGCCGCGACTGCGGCGGCGGCGGCAGCCGCAGCAGCAGCCGCTGCGGTACCAGGGACACCGAGCGCCGCCCAGATAGCCCTTAGCCCCCTGCAAAGTAATGACAGTCCCAACCCTAATCAAACACCCCAAAGTATCGTTGTAGCACAATCCGTCACACAAGCACAACAGGGCCCACCCAACTCCTTCCGCAATCAAACCACACCTCAGAACATAAACTCTGTGCATCAACAACAAGCAGTCAATCAGCAACAACAACAACAACAACAACAAACCATGTCCGCACCAATGGGCGGCAGACCGCAATTCAATCCGCAAATTTCAGCTCCTCCGAACTATCATCCGGGGCCGATGGGCCCAAGGGCACCGCACCCGAGAACCTGGATGAGGCCACCTTTTGTCAATCCAGGCCAAGGTGGTGGTCCCCCAACCGCGGCACCCCCACCGCCTACCAACAATCAAAGCAGCGCACTCATTGCCCAGCTGTCCCAGCCACCTTCCGCTATGGGCCTCAACGTGCAGCCCTTTGCGCAGCGAATGGAAGGTAATGCGATAACATTGACTGTTTTGACTATTTCATGTGTCGATGATGTCTTTTATAGGACTGGGGATCAATTCGTTCGAATTTATATTTGTCCGAGTATGAGATTTATGAACTTTATCGAGATCGTTAGCAAAAGTTTTATAATAATAACTTAGAAGAACGCATATTGAATCAATTTTATACAAACAAAAAAATAAGAAATAATTATTTACAAATTTTCAAATAAAATAATTCGAATGTAATTATTTCAAATCCATTTCTATATAATCAAACTAATATAAAATGTTTAATACAGTTTATATTGTTACAGCTTACATTTAGTTTTATGTAAGAACAATACTTATTTATCCATTTTTAATATAAATCATATTTGCTACATAACATGTTTGATGCTATAACTAAAATTTTTAAATTTCATTGCAAAAGAAATCAAAACAAAATCAAATTATTCTGAGTATAATATTAACATTTTAGTAGCATAACTAATAGCTTCATATGTGGCCTAAGTAGCGATGAACATGTTAGAAAAAAAAATTTATTAACAACAGTATATGCTAGATAATTAAGCAAATAAAAATATTCTTAAAAAGTTGCATGTTATTTGGATACAAATGCCTAAATGGAATTTTTTTAAATTTAGCGGCACCTAATGCTGGAATGGCAACAAATCCTCAGCAAGCTCAACAGCAGCAGCAGCAGCAGCAACAGCAGCAGCAACAGCAGCAACAATTAAACCAGCATCAACAACAACAGCTCAGATTAAATATGCAGGTGCAACAGCAGACATTACAGCAGCAGCAAAATGTGGTCCAACAACAAAATGCACAACAGGCATCAATGAGCATGCAGCCTCAATCTACACCAGGCCAAGGAGGTCCTCAACTTAACGTTTCTGGTGTTAATCAATCAATGGCATCACAGATGCCTCAAACCGTAACAGCTTCTCAAGCTTCGACAGGTCAACCTACTCCTGGACCTGGTCAAATGTCCCACCCTCAACAGGTTATTATTTGGAATTATTGTGAAATGGGTTTTTAAAATTTTTGAACAGCAATGAATCACATTTTTTATTTGTGTAGGGTAATGGAACAGTTGGACCAGACCGTACTGTAATTTGGAAAGGTATGCTTGAATGGGTTGAAAAGAGCAAAAGTACAAATGATGCTCAAAAACAGACGTGGCAAGTACCATGTCAAGTATCTGCGACTGGAAAGGATGGTGAACCAGAAGTGTAAGTATTATTTTTCAAATATATTATTTAGTTTTATAAAAGTTTCACAGATGAAATCATAATAAACTTTTTGCTTTTATAGAAAAGCAGAATCATGGCCGATGAAACTTATTATGCAGCTAATGCCAAAAATGCTAATAGGAAATATTGGTCAAGCTTATTTGAAAAATTCTAAGTCAGTGGTTTTTTATCCATCCCCTTGTGATGCGCTTGAATCTCTTATTAAAGTAATGTCAAATGGATTTGTAAGTATTATTTTGATTTTTTTGATATACTAAATACTTCATGATTCTACACTGAAAATTTATATAATTATTTATTTATTCAAACATTTTACGAGTAAAAAAACATTTAATACAAAAAATTAATTAAGAAAAATTATCTTATTTTTTGAACAGGCTGGTTGTGTACATTTTACATCTACACCTACGTGTAATATTAAAGTGTTATTACTTTTATACACTGCTGAAAAACGAACATTTATCGGATTTATACCAAATGATCAACAGGCATTTGTTGATCGATTACGAAAAGTAATTCAGCAGCAAAAAACTTCACATGCAATGGTTCGACAAACTCCAGTGACATTAAGGGTATATAAACACTTTATATTTGATGTATCGTAGTAATGTTGTATGAGAATCTCAATTTTTATTTGCAAATGTTTAGCCGACCGGACCAGGTGCTGGTCCTGGTGGTGCTGGTACTAACGTAATGCCAGGAGGAGTTACTAGCACTGGAATTTCGCAAAGCGGCATTCTCATGTCGCAAACCAACACAATGACTATGGGTGGAGGTCAGATTACGCAGAATGTCATCTCAAATAACGGTCTTCCCCAACAATCTCTTGCTCCATCAACGGTGCAACAGAATCAACTCAACATACAATCGGTAGGATTGTCTCAAACTGGAGGACCACAGGGTCAAATCAATTCTGGAGGAGGTAGCATGATCCAACAGCAACAAATGGAAATGGCGAGGCAACAAAATCTGCTGAAGATACATCAGCTACAACAAACGCTTGAAGCTGCGCAGCAACAAGAAGCGCAGTACAAATCCCAAGAGGCACAGTATAAATCTCAAATGGAAGTTGTTAGCAGCGTAACTCCATTGCTTTTCCAAAAATCATAAATCTTTTGAAAAAAAATTTAATGAATGTATTTAAAATAGGTATATTTTGTAGATCATTTGAGGGCCATCTACTTTGTTTGAATGGTTCTCAAATGATCGACAAAATATACCTATTTTAAAGTATAAAAATGGAGGACGAGCAAACTACGTCGTCATTGAATTTAATGAATGTATTTTAAAATTTTAGATTCAGCAAAATTTGGAGCATGCGCAGGCCCAAGAGATGCAATATAAACAACTAGAGGTGAGTAAAATTGTAATAAATATTTATTGATTCTCAAGCTATGTTTGTATCAATATTTAAGTACAAAAAATTTATAAATCCCCATAACTATATTTTAAATAACCTAATCTACTACTGTGCGTCAAGTAGTCCTTTACGCATCGTTTACTAGAAAATTATATATTTTGATCGGAAGAACGTCGCTTTGTCCCTGCACCCCCACCGTTTAGCAACTAATGCGTAAAGTACTATTATCTTATTGCAGGCTCAGCAGGCTCAGAGGGGCTTAAATCCTGGATTGCAAGCACCACAGCAGGCGAATGCACAGCGAATGATGCGACCTGTTATGAACAATGCTCTTGGTCTTCGACATTTGTTGCAACAGGTAAACTCTTTTCCAATCTTTGCATTATGACATTTTATATAAGTACATTGTGAAAATTAATATTTTTCCTAGCTTTAAATTTAGTTTAATATTTTAATATTAAACTTATTAAGCTTTAATAGCATAAATTTGCAGTAAAATGATGCTATCAATAACTTATTAACTAATGACTCAACCATATCATAAAATCAATTAAAACTTTATGTATATCAATATATACAAATCTTAACGAGTTTCTTACATATTTTCAGCAACAACAACAACCTCAATATAGACAAGTAATTGGAATGCAGCAGCAAATGGTAGGACCTCGAGGTCCAATGGCTCCAAGACCTATGGCTCCTGGCAACCCTCAAAATCAGCAATTTGATGAAGTATCTAATTATGATTTTCTTGGATAAAAGAAAATAGTTGAAAGTTTTTTATAAATAATCAATTTTATATTTATAACTTTAATAAAATAAATCGTTTTATTTAATTAAAACTTGTTTATATTTTTTTTCATATCTACAAGCTTATTAAGTTCTGCATATATCTCATCAAGCCAATAAGCCGATACGCACGGAGAAAAGTCTTGAGCGTTATAGCATGTGCCTGGTGTCCTATAAAAATTCACTATTTGCATTTCATTAAAATTGAAGATGATATACATCCGTATTCAAGACTTTTAACTTCAAATGATACTATAAAATTTACCGAGTAGACAACGTTTTAAAGAATATTCGGAAATGTTACAGATAATCTTTTAAAAAATAACATTTCATATAGAGGACAATCAAAAAAGATCTTTTCTTTTCTCCATTTCTAAATGCAAAAGTAAAAAATGCCAAATTTTAACAAAAAAAGTAAATTAAATTAAGTAAATAAAATATCCGACTAAAACTCGGCTGTTAATTACCTAAATTCGAAATTGGATTCCTGATGACTCCCAAAGATTTTGCAACGGGATTAAGAAGAGTATTGTTTGAATAGTTATTGAACTATTCACTAAAACGTTAGCGTTTAAAATAATACCTTTATTTTCAAAATGTAAATTGGTTTTTTATGTGGGTAAATTTTAATTATATGAAAACTAGAGTACAATTGACAAGTTAATACTTAAGCATTTATTATAAATTGTAACATTTTGAAATAGTTTTTCCAAAACCAAGTCACAATTCTTGATCTTCATACAAACTTCAACTAATGAATTTAAGAGGAAGCTGGGCGAGTATAGTTGCGACATTTACGGTTCGTACTTTTTGCTCAATTTTCAATATTTTAACATTTTTCAAGTTGACACCTGAAATTCTGTAAACTACAAAGAATTGGGCTGAACTCGAAAAATGTTAATATATGAAAAATTGAACGAAATAAGTAGGAAACTGCAATCGTCGGTAACTATGCTCCTCCAGCTTCGCGTTAAGGAATAGTTTTTACATATAAATACATAGAAAGGTCAAACGAAAAGTATGTCAACAAATAAATACGAAAGTTCAAAACTGGGCTATTCCAACTCTAAGGGACTTACAGTGGGAAATTGTAAACTCATTTTAGTGAAGTATGATATGAATAAGTTTCCACATAATTCATTGTCCTTAACGAATCATGATTTGCTTATTAAAAATTATTTAGATTATTCATAATTTTAATACTATCAGGTGTTTACATTAATTAATTTAGTAGATCAAATTTCGAACAGTAGTAGTGCGAATTTAGAAATCAATTGTATTAGGTGTATATATACTGGTGTTAGAGTAATGGATGTGTCGTTGCCTGTAGCTGTCTAGTATTGGAAGTTGTCATGAAATTAAGTTTATAAGCTTCTAAATCCACATCAATAAAGTTTTGTAGAAAATTATATAATAAACCAATGCGAATCACTATTTCAGAGATTTAATACAATGTACCTAAATTATCAATACTTCAAGTAATTTTAAAATACCAATAATTGTTTCTATTTATATTTAAGTTGTGTTTGCGAATGAATGCAAAAGAAAAAAAATTGAAAATATTTTAAACCTACAAGTAATACCTAGTACAAGTTAACAGTAATATATTTCCCTTTACTTATTCGAGAAAAAGCCATAATAAATAAAGTTACGTCTATAATTATCTTTGCTTGTTAATTATAAATTCTTTATTCTAAACACTTGGTTGTGCAAAAATGTGATTTTGGTATATTTTGGTTTTTAATTTCGCTTTTCATTCATCTTCTTGTAACAAAATCAACAATGGTTACAAAAACTGTCATATTTCAATTTTCCATAAGAGTCTTAGATTCGAATAATATCAATACTCTTGAAAAAGCGTTTTAAAGATACAAGGCTTTATTTTAAAACTTTTTTTATGTACGAACAATACTTATTTATCCATTTTTAATATAAATCATATTTGCTACATAACATGTTTGATGCTATAACTAAAATTTTTAAATTTCATTGCAAAAGAAATCAAAACAAAATCAAATTATTCTGAGTATAATATTAACATTTTAGTAGCATAACTAATAGCTTCATATGTGGCCTAAGTAGCGATGAACATGTTAGAAAAAAAAATTTATTAACAACAGTATATGCTAGATAATTAAGCAAATAAAAATATTCTTAAAAAGTTGCATGTTATTTGGATACAAATGCCTAAATGGAATTTTATTAAATTTAGCGGCACCTAATGCTGGAATGGCAACAAATCCTCAGCAAGCTCAACAGCAGCAGCAGCAGCAGCAACAGCAGCAGCAACAGCAGCAGCAACAGCAGCAACAATTAAACCAATATCAACAACAACAGCTCAGATTAAATATTCAGGTGAAACAGCAGACATTACAGCAGCATCAAAATGTGGTCCAACAACAAAATGCACAACAGGCATCAATGGGCATGCAGCCTCAAGCTACACCAGGCCAAGGAGGTCCTTAACTTAACGTTTCTGGTGTTAATCAATCAATGGCATCACAGATGCCTCAAACCGTAACAGCTTCTCAAGCTTCGACAGGTCAACCTTCTCCTGGACCTGGTCAAATGTCCCACCCTCAACAGGTTATTATTTGGAATTTTTGCGAAATGGATCTTTAAAATTTTTGACTGCAATGAATTACATTTTTTATTTGTTTAGGGTAATGGAACAGTTGCACGAGATTGTTCTGTAATTGGGAAAGGTATGCTTGAAAGGGTTGAAAAGAGCAAAAGTACAAATGATGCTCAAAAACAGATGTGGCAAGAAACATGTCAAGTATCTGCGACTGGAAAGGTTGGTGAACCAGAAGTGTAAGTATTATTTTTCAAATATATTATTTTTTTTTATAAAAGTTTCACAGATGAAATCATAATAAACCTTTTGCTTTTATAGAAGAGCAGAATTATGGCTGAAGAAACTTATTGTGTATCCGGTATCAAAAATGCTAATAGGAGATATTGGTCAAGCTTATTTGAATAGTACTAAGCCAGTTGTTTTTTATCCATCCCCTTGTGATGCACCTGAATCTCTTATTAAAATAATGTCAAATAAATTTGTAAGTATTATTTTGAATACTAAATACTTCACGATTCTACACTGAAAATTTATATACTTATTTATTTATTTATTTATTTAAAATTATCTTATTTTTTTAGCTGGCTGGTATTGCATATATTACATCTTCGCCTACGTCTAATACGGTGCTATTACTTTTTTACATTGGAGAAAAATTTATCGGTTTTATACCAAATGATCAACGGGCGTTTGTTTATCGATTACAAAAACTAATTGAGCAGCGAAAAATTTTACGTGCAATGGCTCGACCTGCTCCAGTGACGTTAAGGGTATATAAAAACTATTTTTGATGTATCATAGTAATGTTGAATGAGAATCTTAATTTTTATTTGAAAATGTTTAGCCAACTGGACCAGGTGCTGGTTTTGGTGGTGCTGGTACTAACGTTATGCCAGGAGGAGTTACTAGCACTGGAATTTCGCAAAGCAGAATTCCCATGTGGCAAACCAACACAATGACTATGGGTGGAGGTCAAATTACGCAGAATGTCATCTCAAATAACGGCCGCCCGCAACAATCTCTTGCTCCATCAATGGTGCAACAAAATCAACTCAACATACAATCGGTAGGATTGTCTCAAACTGGAGGACCACAGGGTCAAATCAATTCTGGAGGAGGTAGCATGATCGGACAGCAACAAATGAGAATGGAAATGGAATAATGGAAATAATGTTTTTTAAAAGTATAAATGACGACAGTGCTACTATAAGTTTTATGTTTAATTTTTTTTTTGTTTTAACAAAAGGAACTGCTTATATTAATAAAGAATACATATATTTTTTGATCATCAGGTGCTTTGAGTTATTTCTAATAAATAATGTATTAAACTTCAAAAAAACAAAATAATTTTTTTTTCCATTTATTGCAGTCGTTAAAAGTCAAAAACCTGTTAGACAGTAAAACATAACATTTTAAAAATTCACACATTACAATTTAGTTAAACATACAATTTTTTCATCCTCAAGTATCTTCAGTATAATTAGCGCTGCTGCAATTCTTAAACATAAAAAACTAATAGTACACACAATAAATTAATCGGAGCTAATTTATAATTTCAGATCCCCATCTACAATGACATGCGGCACTTTCGGTGCATTCCTTTTATTAATTTGATTTTCTGAAAAATAGAAATAGCATTTCTTAAGTCATATATGAATTTTCGACAAAACTCGTTTGTCAACTAATATAATATCGTATATATTTACCTATTGATCTAGTAAGATCAGTAGATGGTGAAAAAAGCTTGCGTAATTCATTCACTGGTCGCACGGGCGAGCGTACATGTCCCAGCGATTTCCGAGCCATGATAGAGGACATCTTTTTCGGTGACTTTTTGGATGACTTTTGGTGTAAAGTTGAGCGTTGATTCACTAATAGATATGGTCTTACCCGAATCTTTTTGATTTCAAAAGTATTCGACCATCCAGCAGTGCTTGTCGCAGTATGTGGCAGATCACTCGTTGATCTGCTTTTACTTGATTTCGAATCAAGTGAATTCTTGTGGGACTCTATATTGAATAATGAAGCTTTTGAAAATTCTGAGCACGAAGACGATTTCGTCGAGCGGTTCTTCGAAGACTTTGTTGCATGATTATGATAATGCGGGCTTTTTGGAGCTTTAACAGAATTCAATTTAGAATTCATTGTTGGCTTCTTTAAAACAGGTGTTATATTAGTTTTGTCTTTCTGATTACGGGGCAGTGCCTGGATATTTCTGGTGTACGATGGTGATGATTTGTTATATTTTACATTGTTAAATGATCTCCCACTATTTATTTTGCGTATAGTGGGCGAGTTTCTCGACTTTAAATTACGATATGATTGCTCACTAGTTTTGCAACAGTTTTCAAAAAATTCTTTCATCTGTGCTACTTTGAGAGACCTTTTTACGACCGGCGTTTTAGGCATCGCATTCACCTTAGGCAATATATTTACAGTACTGCTGTATTTTCCTTTATAGAAATTTTCCTTCATCGCTGGATCGTCCGGCAAATAATCATCGTTCGACGCCGAGTTGATTTTGATGATACTCGTAGTAGAAAAATCGAACGTATTTGCGGGATTTCTGTCTCTGTTATTATTAATGTTGTTCAAACTTTCAGAAGAAAAAGTAAGTCCATCATCGCTACTTCTGTATCTCTTCTCATTATTTTGATTTGTTAAATTCTGTGATATGCCAATTGGAGATGCGCATTCGCTCTCGGGTGAAAGCTTTGGCGTAGATTGTACACGGTCTTTGATATCGTTATAGTCATCGATTATTTTTATTAGGAGTGCTCCAGTCTTTTCTTTTTTTGTTCCATTATTTGATGTTAAATCGAAGTCAGAAAAATGTGAATATTCGTTTGTTAAAAATTGAGTAGATGATACTTGAACAACTTTCGGTGAACGTGGTATATCAATTCTGAAATGTTTTAAATAGGAGTTTTTGAATACATCTTAATAGTAAGTATAGTAAAGTAGAATAAATCGGATGTTGCATTTTAGAAAGAGGCTACACTAATAATTTCAAATAGTAGGTAATGCCATTAAATTATTGTACATTTTTTTTTAATTCAGTTAATTAGTGCCTAATATAGAATATTTCAATGACAGATGTTACAGAGTATCTCTATTAACTTTATTGTAAATTGCACAAACAGAACTGTGTATACATATATTATTTGAAATCAATTTGTTTGAATTATAGTTAAAACTGACCTCATCGGAGAACGAAGCGTTTGCCTTGGACTTTCATATAGAGGACAATCGAAAAATGTATCATCGTCCGATATTGCGTCTATATTGATATTCAGTGGATTCTTCGAACTATTTATATCCATTGAAACATCTCCCGCTAATATTGTTGATTGTAAGGAATTCCAAGATTCGTCATCTCCGAAAGTCCTGTTATTCATTTCGCTACCGGTACAAATATCACTTTCGGAAAGATCTTTTCTTTTCTCCATTTCTAAATGCAGAAGTAAAAAGTGACAAATTTTAACAGAAAAAGATGATTACATAATTAAGTAAATAAAATATCCGACTAAAACTCGGCTATTAATTACCTAAATTCGAAATTGGATTCCTGATGACTCCCAAAGATTTTTCAACGGGATTAAGAAGAATATTGTTTGTTAGTTATTATTATTAGTTGTTATGTTATTAGTTGTTTGTAGAAGTTATTGAACTATTCACTAAAACGTTAGCGTTTAAAATAATATCTTTATTTTCAAAACGTAAATTTGCTTTTTACGTGGGTAAATTTTAATTATACGGAAACTAGAGCACAATTGACAAGTTAAAATTTAAGCATTTAGTATAAATTGTAACATTTTGAAATAGTTTTTCCAAAACCAAGTTACAATTCTAGATCTTCATACAAAGTTGGCTTGACTTCAACTGATGAATTTAAGAAATAGCTTTTACATATAAACATAGAAAGGTCAAACGAAAAGTATGTCAACAAATAAATACGAAAGTTCAAAACTGGACTATTCCAACACTGGGGGACATACAGTGGGAAATTGTAAACTCATTTTAGTGAAGTATGATATGAATAAGTTTCCACATAATTTATTGTCCTTCACGAATCATGATTTACTTATTAAAAATTATTTAGATTTAGCAGATCGAATTTCGAACAGTAGTAACGCGAATTTTGAAATCAATTTTATTAGGTGTATACTGGTGTTAGAGTAATGGATGTGCAGTAGCCTGTAGCTGTCTAGTATTGAAAGCTGTCATGAAATTAAGTTTATAAGCTTCTAAATCCACATCAATAAAGTTTTGTGGAAAATTATATAATAAACCAATGCGAATCACTATTTCAGAGATTTAATACAATGTACCTAAATTATCAATACTTCAAGTAATTTTAAAATACCAATAATTATTTCTATTTATATTTAAGTTATGTTTGCGAATGAATGCAAAAGAAAAAAAATTGAAAATATTTTAAACCTACAAGTAATACCTAATACAAGTTAACAGTAATATATTTTCCTTTACTTATTCGAGAAAAAGGCATAATAAATAAAGTTAGTCTTCAATTATCTTTGCTTGTTAATTATAAATTCTTTATTCTAAACACTTGGTTGTGCAAAAATGTGATTTTTATATATTTTGGTTTTTAATTCGAAGAGTCTTAGATTCGAATAATATCAATAGTCGTGAAAAAGCGTTTTGAAGGCTTTATTTTAAAATAAGTTTTTTAAATTCCTAATACAGCCATTTAGGCTAAATTTACAGTAATGAAAAGTTAAATATATTTTTTTGCGAAATTCAAAAGTTCTAGTTTTTGTTCATATATACTAAGGTAAAAGACCCAGTGAATGGACACTTAAGAACATGTACTAGTGATTAGACACCCCCAGTGTCTGGACGATTTCCTTGGTTGTGATTGGTCGAACGCGTCCAGATACTAGTGCTGTCCATTCACTAGTCGTGTCCAGTCACTGGGTCATTTACCTTAATGTATGCTTAAGGATATTTAAAATTTTTTTAACAGAAGTTTCAGTACAAAAATAAACAATCTTAAAACAAACAAGCATTTTTCGAAAGTATGTTTTTTAAATAAAGCAGATTAAAACTGAGCTAAATTGTTTGATAAAAACCCTCAGAGTTCTTACCAAGTCAAAATTAAAATAAAAAATGTTTAAGTACAAAAAAAACTTCTATGACAAACAACTGATACAATAATATCCAAAAATCGCAACGTCATTCCTTACTAATGGATCTAAAATGATATCTCCAGTTTTCACTTCTGCTTGACTAGCCATTATTGAAAGTTGTGGATCCATTGAAGTTTTGCCTAGGAATTATGTTGATTTTAAAGAAAGCTTTTTAATTACTTCTCTCTATCCAACTGCAATTTAGAATGAAAATTAAAATTAATATATTCCGCAATAATTTACTGATAAATAAATCATAAAGTTATAACTGAAAAATAAATCCAAAGGTTTATCTGTAATTGCATTTGGCTTAAGACCATAATATTCTACATAAAATAAAGTTGTGTCTGGATTCTTTAAATTAACTTTTCCTTTTATTAGTAACTATTTAAAAGTCTTCACAAAACAAATAAGATAATGATAATGACACTCAGATAAATTTTAAGTAAATTAAACAAATATATTTAAAATTTACCTCTATTTTTTCTAGTATCTCCTTTTGTGTAAAATTTTTAAAGAAAGATTCTACAAATTTTCTATAATTTTTGCCAAACTAAGACAGATCTACTTGCTATCTGCTGAGCAATGTCTTCTGATGATAGGTGATTAATCAAACAAAAGCTAAAAGAAAGAATAAACATTTATTAATTTTCATTGAATTTAATCTTTGCACACAAAAGAATATAATGAGTCAAAATAATTTAGCGCTAATAGAACATATATTATTACTTTGTCTTACGTGATTTACTGACTTGAAAACTGATCCTAAGATTGCATTGAACATATTAAAAATTGAATTCATGTCCTAGAAGTTAACAAATTTATAATCTTATTTTTAATCCATACCAAATATAATTAATCCTCCTTCAAACCACTCATTACTTTGTATATTTGAATAAATATGAAATGCAGTTGTGTTACGAGTCAATTTTTCTTTTATTTATGTTCGGCGCCAAAAAAATTGACTCATAACACAACCGCATTTCATATTTATTTGAATATAAATAATATAAATACTAATAATTTAATTACTGACAGCCATTCGGAAATCCGCATGCTCGTGGTCAAACCATAATAAATATGTTTGGCCGTTTATGGTTTTTGTATGTATAACGCATGTTTTTCCATTCTCGTAAACAACACAACATACCTAACCAACCTAACTTATCCTTTAATATTTAAACACATGTTTTCTATATACACACAACGGCTCCGTGAACTCGTATCTATTTTGTCAATTACCCTTATTAGCCCATATTTGTTAATCGATTATTCAATGCTTATTATAAAAATGTCTGAGATAAATTTGCTCGTGGATTTTGTTTTTTTGCAATTACGAAAAAACACTGATTGCTAGTATTTTTTTCAATTTTAATTTATTCAATAAAAAATAATATTTTTAAAAAAAATTATATATTAAACGAAAGTTTGTAATTTGCTCTATCATTAAGTTGAAGCACTTTTATGCAACTATATGCCTAAATCGTAATTATATAACAAAATTAAATTGGAGTAATTGCTACACGCAAATATATATGTATATATATTTATATACAGCCTTGATAAACACACCACGTGGATATATATTACAACCTAACCCCATTTTCTCATATGATCAAACCACGGACTTCTTTTTAAATACCTGTTCGGCGATTACGGAATCATTGAGAACTTGCTTATTACTTTCATGTCACATGTTAAGTTAATTTTATGCTAAGATTAAATAACGTTTATGGAAAGCCTTCAGAGTTATTTTTATTTCAAAAATCAAGAATTTAATTTTAGTTTGATTTATAAGAAATTGAATTGGTATTTCTTTCAAGAAGTTCAAATAAGATCATAAAATAATCGTTTTGTTCGTAAAAAGATCAGTAGATCTTTTCCACTCATAATAAGAAAACGTATGTATACATTACGCCTAATTGCACGAAAACAATTACGAAATACATTACGTCAAGTGATTTTTTAGTTTTGCAAGCACTGTTACATGAAAATAAGTGATAAGCGTTCGAGTGATAGCGTGTTGACCCTTTCGTCATCTCATTGAGATCTGGGGGGTCTGTTAATATTGCTCCAGTGGCTGGTAAAACATTCCAAGAGGACGATCATCGCGCGACTGCTACCTGTGATTTTAAATTTATTGGAAATACTGTAAGCTTCAGAAATGGTTATATTAAAGTTTTACAAACATCCAGGCTTGAAGTCCAGTCAGTTAAAGAGTAAATTAGAAAATGTAAATAAAGTGGCAAATTTGATCACTGAAATTGATGCTGAATTATGCTACTACATTGAATCTAAAAATTCTCTAAATGAGGAAGAAATTAGTATATTAAAATGGATTCTGTCTTCACCATTTGAGCCCAATCAACTGTTAGATTCTAGTACATTTAAAAATGATAAGCTTGTTATTGAAATAGGACCAAGGTAAGTTTATATTATTTTTTATATTTTTTATGCTACTGGTTTTAATTATTAAATATTCTTTTTTATTTATTGACAGATTGAATTTCTCAACTGCCTTTTCAAGTAATGCAGTATCTATTTGTAAGGCTGTTCAATTAAATAGTGTAACAAGGATTGAGGTTTCAACAAGATATTTAATTCATTCTAAAAATAATGTAGATATAAAAACAGAAAATGAGGTAAAATTTTTTATATGAATTTCTGACTAAAATAAATTTGAAATTAAATTTTTGTAAGTATTTAAACAATGCTAAACTTGAATTTCTTACTAGATAGTTGATGTTCTTCATGATAGAATGACTCAATGTCGTTATGTAAAGCCAATTGAAACATTTGATCATGGATTTAAACCTGAAAAATGGTTTGAAGTTGATGTGATACAACATGGTAGAAAAGCCTTAGAGGATGTCAATTCTAAATTAGGTATTTTATCTTTAACTAATTAATATTATTTCAATTTGATTTCTTTCTGTATTATTTAAGGGGATGTTCTATAGTCGGGACATTACCGATTTTTGTATTTAACGAAATATGTAAAAATTAATTTTTGTAAAACCTGCCATTACCTCGGTAATAATACAAATATTCGGTACGCGGTTCCAGTTTCATGAAACTTCATCTACAATTCACAGAGGTTTTTGTCGTCGAAAATTTCGTAAATATAAATAGCTGTGATTTAAAAACGAAATATTCGAAAAAAATTTTTGCGGATTGTGGATCTAATTTCACGAAACTCATAGAACCACGTAATGTTTACAGCATTATCGAGGTGGTGACAGAGAGTTTTTTTCAAAAATTAGTCTCTATATCTTTGTATATGCCGCTAAATGCAAAAGTCGGTAAAGCTGGAATCTTTCCGATCCTAGCCCATGGTTTTCTCGTAAAATTATTTTGCTTTTAATTACTGTAATCAATATTTTTTCATTTATTTTATTTCAGGCTTAGCATTTGATGATTGGGATTTAGATTTTTACACAAATATGTTTTTAAATAAACTCAAACGAAATCCAACAAGTGTGGAATGTTTTGATTTAGCACAATCAAACAGTGAGCACAGTCGACATTGGTTTTTTAAAGGTCGAATGGTTATTGATGGAGAAGAAAAAGACAAATCCCTCATAGATATGATTATTGATACTCAAAATACATCAAATCAGAATAATGTAATTAAATTCAGTGACAACAGCAGTGCTATTAAAGGCTTTGAAGCCAAAACATTACGTCCAAATCACACTGATGCACCTAGTTCTTTCCATGTAGATAATAGTCAACAGCATCTCATATTCACAGCTGAAACACATAACTTTCCTACTGGTGTTGCTCCATTTAGGTGAATACCATATAATTATTTGAATATTTTATTTTAATTAAAATTGATAAATCACTTTCTATACGTAGTGGGGCAACTACAGGAACTGGAGGTCGATTACGAGATGTTCAAGGGGTTGGTAGAGGAGGCTATTATATAGCTGGAACTGCAGGCTATTCTGTTGGAAATTTACATATTCCAGGTATACACAAAATAATTTCGTCCAGGAGTAATCATAAATTTAATAACTATTAATTCAAGTAATTGTTAACATTTATTAATCTATTAATATTTAAGGATACAAACTACCATGGGAAGAGGAACAAGAAAAAAAACATTCTGTTTACCCCAGTAATATGGCACAACCACTAGAAATTTTAGTTGAGGCAAGTAATGGAGCATCTGACTATGGAAATAAATTTGGAGAGCCTGTAGTATCAGGATTCGTCCGTTCATTTGGAATGGCAGATGCTGTTGGAGAGCGCCGTGAGTGGATCAAGCCTATTATGTTTAGCGGTGGTATAGGCTCCATGGAAGCTAACATGACTGAAAAATTGCCTGCAGAAGCAGGTTAGCATTTATTATTACTAATTTAATAAGAAAATATAAACCTATGATACAAACGTCTTGATTTGTTTTTTGTTCTTAATCAGGAATGCAAGTTGTTAAAATTGGAGGACCAGTTTATAGAATCGGTGTTGGTGGAGGAGCGGCAAGTTCAGTTGAGGTATACTTTACTATCTGTGAATTTCAGTTTCAATAATAATTATTGTAAAAATTATTTAATTACTTAATACTTTGAAATATTATTAGGTACAAGGTGACAACGAATCCGAATTAGATTTTGGAGCTGTGCAAAGAGGAGATGCTGAAATGGAACAAAAACTCAATCGGGTCGTCCGCGCCTGCATGGAGATGGGAGACAAAAATCCTATTTTGAGTATTCACGATCAGGGAGCTGGTGGAAATGGTAAATAAAGTATAGAAAATCATAGCAGATGAAATTTCATTACTAAACACTTTCCATTCTTTTCCTAGGTAACGTGTTGAAGGAACTGGTGGAACCAGCAGGAGCAGTTATATTTTCCAAAAAATTCGAGCTTGGCGATCCAAGCATCAGTACATTGGAGCTATGGGGAGCTGAATATCAGGAAAACGATGCCTTTTTATGCAAAAAGGAGAACACTCCTATTTTGGAAAAAATTGCGACGCGCGAGAGATGTCCGATCAATTTTGTCGGTACCGTCACAGGGAATGGAAAAATCATTCTCTCCGAAGAAGACGAGTGCGACGCCAGCAAATTTATGAATAAAAATTACGCGTCCAAGCGCCGACATCCCGTTGATCTGGAATTAGATCTAGTACTCGGGAAAATGCCTCGAAAGACATTCAACCTAGAAAGAACGAAAGTCAGTTTGCGATCTATCGAGATGGTTACTGTGCCGACAGTCGAGGCAGCATTGGATCGTGTTTTGCGTTTACCCTCGGTAGCCAGTAAACGTTATTTGACAAACAAAGTCGACCGTTGCGTCACTGGTCTCGTAGCACAACAACAATGCGTGGGTCCATTGCACACACCACTTGCCGATGTAGCTGTGGTTGGACTTTCTCACTTCTCCACTGTAAGCTGTTTTTCTTTTTTCTTTTTTTTTATTAGTAATAAAAGAAACTGTTATCTAACTGAGTTTTAAAATCGACTTTAAATGTTTGTTTTTAATATTTCATATCGGATTATTTCAGGTTGGCATCGCTAGCTCAATTGGAGAACAGCCGATAAAAGGACTCGTGAGCGCAGCCGCCGGTGCAAGAATGACGGTAGCCGAAGCCCTGTCGAATCTCGTATTTGCTCGTATTTCTGAACTCGAGGTACCTTTACGAAAATATCTATACAAAATTAAATCCGATTGCGTAACGTGGATTAACTTGATCTGTATAATTGTTTCAAGGATGTGAAATGCAGCGGCAATTGGATGTGGGCTGCCAAGTTGCCGGGCGAAGGAGCCGCTCTCTACGATGCTTGCACCGCTATGTGCGATATCATGAAAGAATTTGGAATCGCTATCGATGGAGGTAAAGATTCTCTTAGTATGGCCGCTCGGGTCGGCAAAGGCGAAGTTGTTAAAGCGCCGGGAACTTTGGTTGTTTCTTGCTACGCTCCTTGTCCTGATATACGCCAAGTAAGATTATATTTATCGTGTGAAAGAAAAAATTAAAATCATTCCAGCATTTCTCATCGATGATTATTATTAATGAATATGAATTGCAGGTTGTTACTCCAGACTTGAAAGCACCTTTCTTAAAAAAAGAAGGTACTTTAATTTTCGTCGATTTATCCGCTGGCAAGAGTCGACTTGGTGGTACAGCATTCGCTCAGGTTTACAATCAATTAGGTGACACTGTGCCAGACGTCGAAAACGCTTCTGCGATCAAGAATGCATTCAAGGCTACACAAAGCTTGATCAAAGGTAAAATAAACCGCGAGCTTTAATTAGCCACCGTTTTAAACGATTTATGCTCATATTTTTTCTTTCAACAGATAAGAAAATATTATCCGGTCACGATGTAAGCGATGGCGGGCTTATTACTTGCATTTTGGAAATGAGTTTTGCAGGAATTTCTGGATTTAATGTAGAGGTCAATTATAAACCGCATACACCCATTGAAATATTGTTTGCCGAAGAAGTTGGCTGGGTGTTAGAAGTTCTTGAGAAGGACGTCAATGATGTACTTGAGGTATTTAAAAAATACCAGGCACCTGTTGCTCACGTTATAGGTAAATCTATTGGATTTGGAGTGAATTCAGAGGTAATTTTTTATAATCTAATTTTGTTTTAAATATATAATTATTGCACTCCGAAACATTAATAATGAATTCGTATTGTAGATAAATGTATCGATCAACAAGAAATCTGTGCTAACGTCCACGGTTTTATCGCTCATGAACATTTGGGAAGAAACAAGTTATCATTTGGAGCTCCGTCAAACTAATGCAGAATGCGCAGCGCAAGAATACAAGAACTTTAAAGATAGAACAGCACCAGTATATAAACTCACTTTTGATACAGACGTACCGCTTCGAACAAAATCAAATGGTAAATCTAATTGATCAATGTATTTTTGTTAAGATATTTAAACAGGCAGTAAATGAAAATTTCTTTACAGTGAAAATTCCAGTCGCAGTTCTTCGAGAAGAAGGAACAAACGGAGACAGAGAAATGGCAGCATCGCTAGTTGAAGCTGGTTTCGAAGTATGGGATGTTACCATGCAAGATCTCTTAAATAATCAAATTAAGCTTGATAAATTTAGAGGAATCATTTTTCCTGGTGGTTTCAGTTATGCTGGTACAAAAATAGCACTTAATTCCATACAAAATTATTTTTAATGGTTGAAAGATTAAATTTACATCGTATCTTTTTAGATGTACTGGGCTCAGCTAAGGGTTGGGCAGCTAGTCTTTTATTCCATCCTTCTCTGAAGAAGCAACTACAAGAATTTATCGATCGTCCCGATACCTTCAGTTTAGGAGTTTGCAATGGATGTCAGCTAATGAGTTTGTTAGGGTGGATAGGCGATTCCGATGACGGTAATCTGATTTTTTTCAGATAAATTAATATCTCTGAATTCAAACGTCTAATTTTAATAATATAATGTGCTGCAGGAAGGCCAGATATAGTTCTGGATCACAACGATTCCGAACGATTCGAATGCCGATGGAGTACTGTCAAAATAGAAAAATCACCTGCAATTATGCTTAAAGGCATGGAAGGAAGCGTGTTTGGTGTTTGGGTTGCTCATGGAGAAGGAAAATTCACTTTCCGTAACAAAGATATTTTCGAGAATCTGAAAAAGCAAAACTGTCTGGCAATCAAATACACCGATGACCAAGGCATTCCAACTGAAAAATATCCGTTAAATCCTAATGGCAGTATTGGTATGTTGCAAAACTATGTTGTTATAATTTTGTTAAACATATTGTAAAATATTCTAATCTAATTCGTCATTCTTTTATTAGAGGGAACCGCTGGCGTATGCTCGACTGATGGCCGTCACTTAGCTATGATGCCACATCCAGAAAGATGTACTCAATCTTGGCAACTACCATGGGTACCTGCGGATTGGAAACATCAATCCTCACCTTGGCAGAGGATTTTCCAAAATGCTTATGACTGGTGCTCCTCAACAGCTTAATTATATACTCTTTATTTAAAACACTTTGCATAACCATCCGCTCATCGTTCAACTTTTTAATAGAAAAACTACCTCTACTCTGTTATTGTGATTCTATTAAAAAAAGTTTTTCATATATTTTTATACATTGAATTTATACCATGTACGTGTTAATTAAAAAAATCTTATGTATTTGTTATTTTTTTACATTTGCCTTATAAAATGTACAATAGTTACTTTTTATACCAAAGTAAAAATTTGTATATTTTTTAAATCGTTAAATTTAAAAATATGTATATGTACAGATGTTTCGTCTAAAAAAATTTAAAATAAATTCAAGAATTTATTGAAAATTATAAAGTCTAATATCTTAATTTTGCCAAAGTCGTAAAACTTTATCTTTTCCTCCTGATGCTACTCTAATTCCATCGGGTGCCCAATCAACTGCATAAACTTCATCTCCATGTCCTGGTAAATCCTTACTTAATTCCTTGGTCTTCATACTCCAAACTGGAAGTTATAATTATGCATAATGTATTGCTACTTACTATATGTATTTGAAAATGTTTGAATAATTTTTATTTACCTTTCAAAGTAGAATCTGCACTTCCACTTACTAAAAGTCGAGAGTCTGCACTCCAGGCAATCGAATACACAGCTTGTACATGACCTCTCAAGGATGCAATATATTTACCAGTAGTAGCATCCCAAAGTTTTATGGATTTATCAAAAGATGCAGATGCAATTAATCGACCATTTGGAGAAAATTTAACATCATTGATTAATTGTTGATGGCCTGCCATTCTTGCTAAAGTTTTGGAACATTAATTTAAGATTGTTAGGTTGATATTTAAAAAAAATATATAATTATTTACGAACCAATTGGTTTTTTCTCCTTTTCTGGCTTCCATAAAAATAACGTAAAATCATCAGATCCAGACACAAGTTTCTCTTCACCAACAGCCTCATATTCTTTCAAAGTATAAGCTTGGGAATCTATTTCCTTTTCTTTATCAGGAATTATCCTAAATGGTCCTACTCGAAGAACATAATCCACATTTAAAGCTAAAGTATTTACCCAGTGTCCATGACCCTCCAGTGTTCTACAAAGGACTCCCTAAAATATAATAAGTAAATATTTAACAACAAGTAACAAAACTATCTAAAACAAATTGTTATTTTGTTTGAAATGGGATCACTTACATCTTCTGCTCTCCATACTTTAATAGTTCTATCCTGTGATGCTGAATAAATTAAGCCTCTACCACCCCACTTTACACATGTTACACTTTTAGTGTGGCCTGCCAATACTAACAATGTTCTACTGAGTTTTGTATCCCATATTCTTAAATCATTATCTTTTGAGGCACTAATGAGTCTTCTGCATTCAGGATTTTTATGATACGGTTCCCATGACAAAGATGTTATCCACATTTTGTGTCCTACCATATCTTTACCAATCTGTTTGCCAGTTTCTGGATCCCAAAGAATGATTCGTCCATTTTTACAAGCTGAAGCTACTTTAGTACCACAAGGTGACCAAGACAAACAGAGAACCCAGTGTTTGTGCCCCTCACAAGTATACCTTGGAGTTTGAGTGTACACATCCCACAACCTGACTGTAGTATCACCTGAACCACTTGCTAAAGTCTGTCCATTGGGAGAAAATGCAACCGATACTACTGCTTCTCTGTGACCTTTATAATCATTTAGAACGGGTTATAAATTTTTATACTTTATTGGTTATAAAAATTATTATGAAAAATAGTTAAGTATACCTTCTAAAGTTCCAGTGCAGCGAGTAACAGCTCTAACTTGAAAGATTGCTTGTGGTTGATAAACAATCTCGATAACATTTTCACTGGTATTAAAGTCTTTAATATTTTCTTCTAAAGAATCTGTAATTTGTACATCGTCGATGTAAAATGCAAGCGGCACAGAATCATCTAGTTGCAACAATGCATTGACAATCAACTGTAATTTGTCTACAGTGATATTTACCGGTAAATCGAGAAGTCCACCCGGTAAAACTTCACCAGTATCCGATTTTAATCGCGAAAGGATTCTTTTGACTTCCTCTCCTGAATTTTCAGAATCTCCGTCGACCTGCATTGTGTCCTTTTTAAAAAGCCGATTATAAACACGCCGTCGCCTGTCACGTGGATGAGAACATCATAACCTATAAAATACAATCCATCAGCTGCAGTCCTATACCCGGTCCTGCATAATAGTTATATATATACAAATACCTAGCTGTATCTGACAGACAAGTAAAAATGGTTGTTGCAGTTTACCACGCGGATGCAAGATTTAACCTATAATCATATGTTATATACAATATATACTTTAATTTTGATTTTTTTATAGTTTTAACGTATAAGATCCACTTTAGCAGTGTGTGCTAAAGCAATAAACGCAGTTATGTCTAAAATGAAAAATGGTAACTATTACTTTTCATACGATTATTAAATAAATAAACGTAAACACACACTTATTTCTTTGTTTAATAAATTAAATATGATTTATTTATTAAATAATAGGTCAACAAAGGTTTAATAATAAATTATCCCGATCATACAAATTCAAAAAGATAACTGGGAGAGTTAAAAAACGTACAGATGATTCTACAAAAGATCAAATTAAGAAGGCCAAAATTATCATTAGGAATCTTTCTTTCAAAGTAAGTTCATATTAATTATTATTAAGTTCTTACAATACTGCACATCAAAGAATATATTTATAACTGATTATAATATATACAAGTATAAGGTAACATAATTAATACATTCTAGGTTGCCGAGTCAGATATTCGTAATCTCTATGAACCATTTGGTGAAATTGAGGAAATAAAATTATTGAAACGACCTGATGGAAAACTAGTTGGATGTGGATTTGTCCAATTCAAAAATATAGAAGATGCTTCTAAAGCAATCTTTAAAACAAACAAATCAAATTTTTTAGGTACTAAATTTATCTAAACTCTAATTATAATTGTTAATACAATTGTGTTAATTGATTTTTTTTAAATATATTTCATAGGTCGTATTATAAGTAGTGAGTGGGCTATTCCCAAATCACAATTTTGTGATAATCTAAAAAAGAAAGAACCATCAGAAGAAATAAAAAATGGAACTAATGTTAATGATGATGAAACCAGTAACCAAGAACAAAATTTGGAAATATCAGAAAATGATGTTCGTACTCAAAGAAAAAGAAAAGACACATTCCCTGAGAAAAATGCACCATGGAAAGCTGAACAGAGAAAACAACAAAAAATGAAAAAAACAAAAAAGCGATCAAGAATAGTGATTAGGAATTTGCCTTTTGCAATTACTGAAGAAATTCTCAAGGAACGTTTTACTCCATATGGAACCATAGAAGAAATCAAAATTTTGAAAAAGCCTAACGGAGCACCAACTGGCTGTGGTTTTTTACAATTTGATCGTGTTCAGAGTGCAGCCCAAGCCATTCATTATGAAAATTTAAAATCTATACTCAACAGATCAATTATTGTTGATTGGGCTGTACCTAAAGATAAATTCCAAAAATTGAATGCAGATCCAATGGTTAAAAACGAAGGTCAAGATGACGATATACAATTTGTTAGAGAGGAAAAGAATGAAGATTGGTTAGAGAGAGACATCAAAATTAAAGAAGAAAAAGATAGCGAAGACGTGGAAGTTAAAGAAGAAGATGAGAGTGACAAAGAGGAAGATATTGAAGATAGTGGCAGTGATGTAGATAATGATAATAAAGATGTAAAAGCAGAAATTGATGGTGAATCTGTAAGCTCAAATCACCCTCAGCGTATTTCTAATGATGTTAGCGAAGGCAGGACTGTGTTTATAAAAAATGTTCCCTTCTCTGCCAAAAATGAAGACCTTAAAGAATGTATGGCACAGTTTGGACCAGTCTACTATGCATTAATATGCATGGATTCATTAACTGAACATTCAAAAGGAACAGCCTTTGTTAAATTTACGGTAATATAAATTTATTTTACTATTGTTCAGTTTTATATTTAAATAGAGTCATTGACAATTGTATGATACTAATATTAAATTTGTGATACAGAACGTGGAAGATGCAGAGAAATGTTTAGCGGCGGGAACAGAATTGAAAATACATGACCAAGTTCTTGATCCACACAGAGCACTTCACAGAAGCGAAGTGAATCAAAAAAATGAAGATAAAAAAAAAAAAATCAAAGATTCACGAAATCTTTATTTAGTTAAAGAAGGAGGTACATAGATAGTATTAAATTACTTTAGCTTTTTTCCATTAAAGTAATTTAAATATTTAGTAATTTGCTAAATCCTAAAATTGTGACATTCTTTGAATACGCTTTTATTATTGTAAATACAAAATGCGGTAACAGTCAATTTTTCCGCAGTAATTCTTGCCAGTTCGCCAGCCGCGCAGGATTTGTCGGCAGCGGACATGGCTCGTCGACTGCAGCTCGAGCAATGGAAATCGCAGATGTTACGAAATCTCAACATGTTCGTCTCGAGAGTGCGCCTGGTCACACATAACTTGCCAGCCAGCCTCGACGACGCGAAACTCCGGCAGTTATTCAAAAATCACAGTAACCCCAATGCCGTAATTACCGAGGTAAACAGTCGCTTTACGAGCCGTAATGCAATATTTTATTTTCGGCTACTTATATGCACGCAATAACGAATGTAACGGTGCTTTCATCGCTTGCAGGCTCGCGTCATGCGAGATCTAAGAAACGTGGACGCTAATGGAATCGGCAAGTCTAAAGAGCACGGCTTTGTATCCTTCACCAATCACGAGGACGCGCTGAAAGCGCTTAGGAGCATTAACAACAATCCAAATATTTTCACGAAAACCAAGGTCTGTGTGCGATTTGGCAAATATACTACTATTGACACGCTTGTGTCATAAATTGGACGGGCTTGGCTGCATAAATTTTAATTCCCGCATGACTCGTATCGTTATGCAAGACAAAATGCTCAGAATCCATATTTATCTATATCGTTAGTCTTGCTCGTTTTACATATAATGAGATTTTAGCTGGGTGAATTATTTATGTTATTTATATTTTTCATTAATTTGATAATGTTGCAAGCGTGTCTCTCGATATAAAATTGTAATATTATGATATACAATCTAGTATTTAAACTGTTAACACCGATTCGGTGTTGAAATATAAGTTACACATAAGTATTTCGACTTTATTTGTACTGAAGTTAAAATTTATTGAGACACAATTTATCCCATTAACGACCAAGACCCCGAATTTTCAACATCTTTTTCAAGGCTTCTTTTCAACTAAAAAAAGGTTTAAAAAAATTTGAAAAAGATCATATCCGACGTATTTTGAGCTGTTCTTTCGAATGGTGATACCGATTTTTTGTGAAAATACTCCTGCAAAAAATATGGCGTGTTTTTCATTTAAAAAAGATGAAAAATTCGGAAATTTTCAACTGTATGAATTTTTTTCATAAGGAAAATGCAATGCCAATAATTCAAAATACTGCAAAAAAGGGCAATCGATGTTGAAATATTACGGGAAAATTTTTTTCATGATTCTAAAATATTTTTATCCTCTTCAAAATGGCCATATTTCGCAAAATCCCAAAAGCTCAAAAATTAATAGCAATTTTTCAGACAACTTCTTAGAGGGCTCTTTTACAACTAAAAAGAAGGTTTTGAAAAATTTCGGAAAGATCTTTCCGTGATCCGGCGTATTTTGACCTGTTCTTTCGAATGGTGAGACTTATTTTTTGTTAAAACACTCTTGAAAAAAAATATGGCGTGTTT
>UELV01177937.1:0-13705 GCA_900490015.1 Megastigmus stigmatizans | reverse complement strand
GTCCTCCTAGCGTAGTATATAAGTTCAAGGGATAAATACCGAGAAACACTTAAGGAAACCTTCTCACTATTACTTACGTGCTTGTCTGTCTAATCTTTCCTACATACCCTAAATTTATTGTCACAAAAAAAGGTTCGTATTATTTGAAGCAATATAAAACTCGCTGCACTAATGGTGTAACACAAACTTGAATACACACACAAGTTCGGGTATAACTAGATATGATCTAGGGGAATGAAGTGTCCTGTTTTATCATGGGTGCGTTCCGTCGATATTGATCCGTAATCTTACCCAAAAAGGAAAAAGGAAATGCGCATGGTAACTTATCATGCGACAAAGTTCAAAATTTTTCCTCAAGGTGCGTATGACGTTACACCCTCATCGTAAAACGGTTAATAGTCGGGTCGAATGGCACGAATAGTAATCGTAATAATAAGATTATAACAAGGAGTGCGCTAGTACAATGCTGTGATTAAAAATAATAGGTCGGAATCGTCTTTCGCTTTCTGTGTCAATCCGGTATAACTTTCGTACGCAATTGCTTATATAAAATATAACTATGACTAAACGATTTTATCTACTCTATCTTATCATCTTAATCGTACGTAAATAAAAAAAATTGTGTATGTGTGTTTCAACCTCTTTTTTTTAATATTATTTCTCTAAAAGGAAAAGCAAAGTAAACTCAAAATATTTGCATTAGCTATTGTGACAAAGAATAATCTTCACAATTTTGCACAATTTTTATATCCAGACTTTACTGCATGGTAGCGTAATTGAATCTGTTCCGTTCATGTTTTCTGAATCTTGTAGTCCCTGATACTCTAAAATCTGTTGTTCTACCTCTTTGAGTGGTACGTCCTTTTTGTGTTTATGGTTGTTCTTTTTGCTTATATGTATTAAACATTGGCTAAATGAAATCCATATTACCTCGAGTAGATAAATATTCTGTACGTAAACTTGATGCAAGTTAAATCCGCTAATACAGATTTCGATTATTGTTTCTTCTTCCTGGATAATTTATAAATAAATAAATCGATGTCCTTTGCCGTGTATACTCCGTTATTCGTGAACGATTTTGGATTCACATAATTCCAGGTGGGTTCTACGATTGGTCTTCTTACCACCGGCCTGCGAGCTCCTGTAGGTTTTGGCATGATTTTATACCTTTCTTCTTTGATGAAATAGTATGATGGTAAAATTGAATTGCATGATATCGTGATACCTCTGCTTTTTAATATACGCGTTCTAGGCTTCAAAAACATTGTGGCGTTGTTTCGTATTCCTTGTAACTAGGCGAAACATGATTCGACGTGCTCTAAATTGACTTTCGCTGGTATGCATTCTATTCTCTTCTATCTCTTGCACCACTTCTTTAGCTGTGACTCATTTAGCCTTGTCTTTTTATTAAATTGTACGCAAATCGATCAGATGTCTGTGTTGCAATTACCAATGCATCTTTCAAAGTTTTGCGCTCTAAATTAACTCTTTGCGTAAGGATGTCGTGGTATAATTTCTTAATTTAAGTTTAATCTATTTTTCTATCTACACAAAGTTTTAATTTACGTACGCAAAGATGCTGAATTCGCTTACGGATGTTTTCATCCTTTTAACAAACATTTTCTAAACTGAAATTTTTAATTGATCTGAACCGTTATGACAAATTACATTTCACTAAATAATGTTGTATAATCAGATATATATTTTTATATAGTAAAAAAAAAATTATTTTTTCGTCAGATCGTCAGATTTTGAGAAAAGAACCTGATTTCGGAGTGGAGAGCAATAAATACAATTTTTTTCTAGTTGTAGATTTTCAAAGTATAATAATTAAAATTTAAAAATATTAAAAATATCCATAATTTCTACAATTTAAATTTTTCACTTTTTTTTTTTATTTTGCAGTCTTTAAAACTATTAATTATATTTCTTTTGTATTTACTGAAATGAAATTTGTAGAAAAAATATAACGCATTCTAGCATAAGAAACGCAATATTTATAACATATATTTAATTGTACGCCAAAATATTCGCTTAAATTAAATCAAAGGAATTCATCATTTTATAATGCGCACGAACTATTTTGTATTAACTTAATACTTAAACATACTCGGCTACTGAAGTATATAGAGTTAAAAATAAATTATTTTACATAAAAAGATTACATTTGTCAGAAACGCATCCTTAAATAAAATTTTCAAATAAATTGTGTAAAAGTACAAATGATATAAAAGTAATCCTAGGCTTACTGGAAATTTGTCTATTACATATTTAGTATTTGTGCATTTTTGTTTATATATTTTTTTTTTGTATTTTTATCGTTATTTTCACTTAAGTAACTAAATAAAATTAAAAAAAAAAAATTTTTAAATTGTTAAGAAGGAATCAGTATACTAAGTTATATATTAAACCTAATTTTGGCATTAGATTCAATACTGGATTCAATTGCGAATTAAACTTATGCATTAAGCAGTTTTGCAATGCGTAAGTAAATAGCAATAAGATTGACTTCATTATTTCCTCAAATAATAGTGCTTCCCCAAATTCACCAGTTGTTTTAATTAAAATATTGTGATCCTTTTTCTTAACCTTTTGGTCATTTATTGGATAATTTAAATTTGATAAAATTTTAGTCCTCAAGATTAACTCCTTATTAAATTTATTACTCAAAGTGAAATTTAAATAGTTCAATGCCTGTTTTGCTAGATTAACTGATTCTAAAAGATGATTAAATTCTACATTTTTTAAAACTGGCTGCGAGGTGTATTTGGACTCGAAATGATTAATATTATTTAATTTTTCCTCGTAGCCTACCGCTGATTCAATGGTGATGAAAGTTTCAAATTTATTTGAATTAACGCTTCCAATGGGGTTACTATCTTTAATCACTAAGACAGAGTATTTGTCTGAATCACAGTGTAAAACTTTATCACCCTCAATTTGTTCGATTGAATTACTAGTCTCGGTATCTACTTCTATTCTGTTTCCCATACTATTCTCCATATTAAGATCCATATTATTCTCTACAGGAATTACTGTACATGGCTCTGCATTATCTTCAATTTTGAAAAAGTTAAATAAAGATAAATACGATAGGGTGAATGTATTTGAATCTGACCTGTTTTGAATTTCCTTTCTTATTAATAGTTCCCTTTCAATTTGAATAGCTATCACCCTGGTTTTGTAATAATCTCTGTATTCCTCTTTCAAATCCATATTAATTTCTGGTTTTAATCCTGATATAAAACAACTTATTAAGGATTCTTCAATAAAATTTTGAAAATCTTCACTTAGTTTATTTTCGCAAAGAGCGATATTACAAATTTGTGTTCTAACGCTTTCTAATCTTACGGCATAAGCTAAAACTTTTTCATTATTATTTTGTTAACTGTTAAACAATTTACCAATTAATTGTATAATATTATAGTTTCAAATGATCTAAATATGGAATACAGGCAAATTTTAAAATCCTTATAATTCTGCAATTTTTCAAAACGTATAGCTTCATACGCTCGACTTTTTAGCTTTGTTCTTAAAAGTTTCACAAACATTTGTTCATACTGTGGATTTATTATCGCGAAAGAGTAGTCACACTTCTGCATGAATTCATCGATAGAAATGTTAAAACTGTCAAATTCTGGAATGTTTTTCAAAGCTATTTTAAGCAGATATGCTTCATCTTCACTTGAAACCATTTTTTAAGAAAAAGATTTTATGATTTAGTGTTATCGTTCTAAAAATGTTTTGTGTACTATAGCTAAATAGTACTAAATGGATTTCCAAAAACTTATCCTGAAGTTTTGGTACCTTGTTTGCAAGTAAATATTTTTTTAACAAAATTGTTTATAAAAATAATTTTAACCTATTATTTTTTTAAATCCTTACTTTTAAGACATCAAGTATTTAACTTATTTGATACTTGATGCATAAATTAATATTATAAATGTATTATTTGCATGAAAGTATTTTATGCATCAAGAAAATTATTTAAGATAAGATTGATGAAAACAGAAATATTATGTCAATGAATAATATCTTGTCCTTTATTAAGACATTTTGAACGTTTCTTTTTTAGAAAAGAGAATTTATAATTACGCACCCAATTTATTTGGTATAATTTTTTTTTTTTTATTTATATAAGATTTAGTAGTTTTTGATTTATTAATATATATTTTTATACATATCTCGTAAATTGTATTTGCTTTATTTATTTTAATTTATGTTTGTATTATGATAAAAACCTAAAAAAAAAATTCTGTTTACTTATCTCAGCTTCAGGGACGAATTTTGTCTATCGTTTGTGCTGGATTTTATATATTCATTTAATAGGGTATAGGCAGTTACGCATAATCATTAGTTACTGATTCAGAGGCTAGTGCTCAATCCCATAAAAATTGTCGTACAGCTCAGAGGTAGTTTTGCATGACCATCTTTGTGATTCAGAGGCTTGGTTACTTGTCTGTTTATAAATTTTTGAATTTGTATATTTTTGATTTAGCAAATTTAGAACTTTGTTTATTTTATTTGTATATACCTTTTTGGTATAGTAGATTTAGAATTTTATTGTTTACATGTTTTCTCGATATAGTAGATTAAGTATTTATTTTGTGTAAAATTTTTTTTTATTTAGCAGATTTAGTATTGAGGGTATAGTTGCGCATAATCGTTAATTTATCGATTCAGAGGCTTTGGTGCATAATCCAATAAAGTTTTTATACAGCTCAGAGGTAGTTTTGCATGATCATCTTTGTGATTCACACGCTTACTTACTCGTCTGTTTGTTTAATGAGGAATTTCTTTTGTATTCCTTTTTTTATAATAAGGTATAGGCAGTTGCGCATAATCATTTAATAATGATTCAGAGGCTTTGGTGCATAATTCCATAAAGTTTTTATACAGCTCAGAGGTAGTTTTGCATGATCATCTTTGTGATTCACACGCTTACTTACTTGTCTGTTCATTAATTTTTTTATAATAGCGATAGTTTTATAGCTTGAAAAATATTGTTTTAGATTTATTTCATCCTATTACAAATGTGATTTCTTCTATTGAATTATTATATATTTATTTGAATGTGTTTTTTTTTCGTACATCGCTGATAAAACCCAATTTATTTTATTGGTTAATTACTATAAATATCCTTTTGTAATAACTGGTTCCACGATTTTTTATTTTCATTTTTTATTTTTATTAAAGCTAAATTAATCCTTACCCGATCGACTTGCGTCTCACGCCTTTTATCATTATTATTACCTTCCGCAGGAATCGCGGTAAAATACCCATAATTTTCATGATTTATCTAAGAAAAATGATTCAAAATGCAATATCTACCTCCAGGTTTTAGAAATGGTATTTTCAATACTAATTTGGTTTGAAGTCATTTTACTCTTAAATCACTTACGCCGGTCGGAACAACAAAAGAAGGTAAATAAAAAGGTTCTACAATATATATATATATATATAAAAGAAACATACGTAAGTTTTTTTTAATTTAAGCTGAATTTTTCGCAATATTTTTTTTTTTTTTAATTTTCTAAACTCGTACTTGCGGATCTAAATTTTCTCAACTCCACAACATAACATATCCCTCCGGGGCCTCCATTCAAAATACCTCCTATGTGACGTCCTAAAACATTAACCAGGTGCGTATTGTATGCTGCACCAACCCTAAGTAAAGGATTCGCCGCATTTGTTGTGGATGTTTTGAGCCAGCGTCCGAAAACGCTATAACTCGGGATTTTCTAGGTTGAGAATGTATAGATGTCTAAATACCTGTCGGGAACCTCTTATTAAACTACACAAACGGATTGAATAAATCCCAACAAAACTTCCCTTTTCAGGTTTTACCCTTTTCCTAACTCCTGGAATCAAATTGGTTGGTATCTACTACAACTATTCCAATACACGATTATTACTCTGAAATTAAATGATATCCTTTTTTTTACAGAGAATCGTGCTTCCAATACACGACTATTACTCTGAAATTAAATGAATTTAAATGATTTCTACAGAGAATCGTGCTTTCAATACACGATTATTACTCTGAAATTAAATGAATTTAAATGATATCCTTTTCTACAGAGAATCGTGCTTTCAATACACGATTATTACTCTGAAATTAAATGAATTTAAATGAATTTAAATGAATTTAAATGATATCCTTTTCTACAGAGAATCGTGCTTTCAATACACGATTAATACTCTGAATTTAAATGAATTAAAATGAATTTAAATGAAAAAAAAATGAAAAGGAAAAAGAAATGATAAAATCTTTGATTCAAAACTTACTTTTTGGTTTATTCTCGCTAGTTGACTGTACACTTCGAATCAAAACTAGTTTGCGTTAAGGTTTAAAATATACTATTCAATTGTTCTGCTGTTGTTGCGATGTTCTAGTGCTGCTGCCTTGTGACGTTCTAAAATGATGGCTTGTAGAATTCTGGGTGCTGAGGTTGAAGCTTGTAGAGACTAAATCGACTGCTCTGTAGAATGTTGAGTTCGAGAATGGGATTTCTGTACGATGTTCCGCCTCTATTTATACTCTTTGGGCCTCTACCGCTTGGAAAAGCCCTTAGCGCAGGGGTGGGAGTAGTACTGCTATCTCCGTCGCTCTCATAGCTCCCTATGCTAGATAGCTTATAACGTTGTCTTGGGTTTTGAAATTTTTCAGGTAGTTACTGAGTGAAAATAAGAATTTTTAAATAACCGATATACTGATAATTATTATTAATTTAAACATAGCCTTGTATAATGAATAAAACAGTATATTAAAGAAAATTGAACATATATTGTTTCTTGTTTTCACTCTTACATACGAAAATTGTTAAAAAGCAATTTTATAATTATCGGTTACAATATTACTTAAAAACTATTTAAAACAACAAGAACTTTACCAAAAATATATTACGCTAAATTTGATTAAACTAAACTGGTCGAAATTGTAGTTGAACTACAACGTCTTATGTATGACATTAAAAACAAACGACAAATGTTGTTGTAAAAATACCAGTGCCAAGGTATTGAACAACTGTAGTTATTGGTTTGTTAAACATAAATCTAAAAGCGCAATCTTATAGCTATCGGTTATAACTTTTATATTTCATCGAAATAAAAATCACACATAAAAGGTGGTTTGTTTCTCAAAATGTATTCGTTTTTTTTTACACTGATATTTTAAATAGTATAATTTGTTGTACTTGTTTTTAGAGGTGAAAATTATATAAGGAGAGATCCGCATTTAACATGTCTGTTATTAATAAAAATACAAGTTGTTATTGTCCTAATTGTTATTAACTCTTACATAGTTATATCAAATCGTGAACTGAGTAAGGTTGTATTTATTCGAAAATATGGTATTGTTTATTGACTAACATTATAATATAATATTCAAACTAAATGCTAAATAAATTTGAAATTTAAATAACTAAACAAAAATAGGAGCATCGGTTTGTTTAAAAATACCTGAAATGCTTATCCTGCAATATCTTATTATTTAATTTCTTCGAAACATATTTTAAATGTTTGAAAAAGGTATACATTAGCGTATATATAAAAAAATAGAAAAGCATGCAACTCTTCACGGAAAGGCATGGAAAAATTTCTCTATACATCCATTCTTGGGTTTTTTTACGACTTGCACGTGCGGGCCCATCTCGGGTTTTTCTCGCGTCTGTTTATCGTACATATCGAATGGCCCTCGGTAATCTCTTACATATGTTCGTCGCTCCTAGCTCGCTTCGCCCCGATGCACAATTGGGCATTTGTATATTTCCTTATCGTTTTACAAGAGGATCGTGGCCAGCCGGGTTTCGGTTTACTTAAGATACTAAAATGAAAAAAGGAAAAATACGCTCGTCGTAAAGACATAAAAATACGGTATAGGTCCTCCTAGCGTAGCATATAAATTCAAGGGACAAATACCGAGAAACACTTAAGGAAACTTTCTCACTATTACTTACGTGCTTGTCTGTCTAAATCTTTCCTACATACCCTAAATTTATTGACACAAAAGGTTCGTATTATAAAACTCGCTGCACTAATGGGGTAACACACACTTGAACACACACTCAAGTTCGGGTATAACTAGTTATGATCTAGGGAAATGAAGTGTCCTGTTTTACCATGGGTGATTTCAGTCGATATTGACCCGTGATCTTACCCAAAAAGAAAAAAAAAGGAAATGCGCTTGATAACTTATCATGCGACAAAGTTCAAAATTTTTCCTCAAGGCGCGCACGACGTTATATATGGAACTTGAAAAGAATCCATTCTATTGTTAATTCATTCATTTGATCTGCAATAATCATATTATTGTTTGTAATAATATAATTTTCAATGCGTGAATTACTTTCTAAGACTTCTATATTTGCAGTGGATAAAAGGCGATTCATTAATGATTTGTGTCTAGGAGCACTCATGCAACGTGTATGAATTGTCTTCAACTTAAATATTTTTTACACATTTATTTATTTATAATCATAAAATAATATTATTATATTAAGTATTATTAACCCTTAGCAATGACAGCTTAGCACTTTTACTCAATTTTATTCTTATCGCAGTTCAATCTTTAATTATAAATTCACTAATTTTACATGAAATAAATCAAGCAATCAAAGAATTATATTATTTGAGATAGGTGGAGGTCTGGTAATTTTTCATGATTTGGTCAGTCTCTGTCACAGGTACAGGAAAAACTCCTTATACTTGAGACGTGTGCTCACGACGCAAGTCTAAGAGTTTTCTCTAGAGCTAGTTTCCATCAGCCGTGTGAGCACGACTGACTAATACTAGTACTAGTCAGGAAAGGGTACAGTTGGCCTTGCATAGGCATTAAACGTGTGCGCACGATTAATGCTAATACTTAGCAGTAGCTTCGCCCGTTCGGCTCGGTCGCTGGTCCGAGCGAAACTGATTTTCGGTAACGAGAGTGTCGAATATAAAGGCCGAGCAAGTATACATTAGTATATCTATAGCGCGCGCTCTACTGTACTACGTTATCGTAGGCACGCGAGCGGACGCTGTATATCTATGTGGTAATCGACCTCTCCCTTTTGTTCCGATCTTCTTGCTAGAGAAAAATGTTGAAGACAGATGTTTAGGATTTTTTCCTGGCTAATTGAAGGCGATCTTGTATTTGACCTTGACCCCAAGTTTCAAGGTTGTGCGCGCATTGAAAAGCGCTGAAATGCAGGCCGTGTTCACTGGTTTTGGATCGCAGGTGGAAGGGAGAAGTGGATAGAAGTCGCAATCACTTAGCTCCTTTTTCTTTATATTGCATGGACGAATTTATTTCGATCTCGTAATATATACAGTCTCAAGGAAGAGTTAATTAGGATACAAAATAAACTACGTGTTGTCGACACGTGGCTTCGCGTTGAGTTTGCACGAGCGAAGGCGACAGGGTTGCTCCCGGATAGTGCCGCAGTCAGAGCGGAAGAGAGCGAGTTGTTGACGAACAAGTGCTTTTAGGCACCTCACGGCGCGACAGAGATAGCGTTTGTCAGCACATATCGCGTCCTCTGACCTGCCGTATAGTCTGACGATGGGTCAAAGGTCGCGAGCTCGTCAAGTTATGCGTGGCAACTAATTTAAACTGAACGGCCGCAACATACCGCCCGCTTCGTTGTCACGGACGACGATGAGAAAAAGCAAAAAAAAAACATCTGAAAGTGAAAAATAGTGGTTAGCGGAAAGCGGGTTTAAGATAAAGAAGATGCTCAATTATTGCGCGAGACAAAAAAAATAAACAGACTGGAGGGAAAGCAGCGGGACAATCTTCGCCGCCCGCCATGCCTTGCTCGGGGGTAGCCGCGTCATCGTCGATGGGTAGGTGCACGACTTTGACCACTGGGCGTTGGAGAGTCGTAGTTGCGGTTCTCAAAGTGAGAACTCGAACAAATCCATCAGGTCCTGAATGACAGCGAGATACCCACGTCAAAGGCCATCTCGTGAGAGGTTGAAGCTCGTCGCAGATGAGTACCAAGTAACCTTCCTTGATTTGGCGACTAGGTTCAGTCCATTTTGAGCGCTTTTGCATGTAGCGAAGTACCTCTCTTTCTTAGCGTCTCCAGAAGAGCGCATTTGCTTAGAGATTCTGATACGGGGAATACTTGCAACAGACGAATTAGAAGAGAGGGGCTCGGGGAGAGCCGTTAGAGCGCTGCCAATCAGGAAGTGATCAGGTATGAGCGCGCGCGACATCCTGCGGGTCCACACTGAGAGCGCTGATCAGTCTCGAATTCAGACAGGCCTTGATCTGGCTTACGAGGGTCGAAAACTCTTCGAACGTCAATGTAGCATCTCTGATCACGCGATGCAGGTGGCGTTTGAAAGTCTTGACTCCGGCTTCCCAGATCCCGCCGAAATGAGGAGCTCGGAGAGGGATAAACTTCCATTCCATGCCCTTAGCGATGACGGCGTTATAGCATTCGGAAGAGTCCGTGAACATCCGTGGAAGCTCGGCGCAGGCTTCGAGAAAATCGGTGGCGTTGCCGCTGATAATCGTGTTGCAGACCCCTCGATGTGATGTGAATCGCTTGAGCGTCTGAAGGAAGGTCTGCATCGTGCAGTCCGACATGACTTCTAAATGGATGGCGCGAGTGACCATACACACGAACACGGCCACGTATTCCTTATAGGCCTTGCGACCCCGGCCTTTTGTAGAGCGCACCGGGAAGGGTCTGGCGTAGTCCAAGCCTGAGATGGCGAAGGGGTGTGAAGGTGTCACTCGAGAGGCCGGAAGTGGCGCCATTTTCTTCTGCTGAAACCGTCCTTAGTAGCGAACGCATCTGATGCAGCTTCGAGTGAGACTTCTCACCTGATTGCATGCATGTACTATCCAGAAGGTCCGGAGCAGATGACTCATCACGAGCTGTGTGCCACCGTGCAGAGTGCATTCGTGTGCATCGCGGATCAGGAGCTCCGCTAGATGACTGCCAGCTAGAATGATGGCTGGGTGTTTTCGACGAAGACGACTCTCACCTTGCCGGTATCGTCATTTTTCACCACAGCATGGTGGGACAGGAAGGAAGAGTGTTCCTTTTCGAAGTGGACTGCAGACTCAACCTCCATATGGCCCAATGACAGATATTCAGACATAAAGTTGCAGTAGGCTAGCCGTAGAGCAGGTTTTACTTGCAGACGCTTCTCCAACTGTAAAAAATGAGACAAAGCAATTTTTGAGTGCCTGGTAGAGAAGGGGTTTGTGAGAAGGGCAGCCTTAGCATGAATATCCCTGCTGAATTTCTGGAGTACGTGCTCACGAAGTGATCCTCACACTTCTGTTCAGCCTCAGTGTAGTGCACTTTACAAGGAAACTCCTCTAATTGCCACAGTCGTTGAAGAGACGCATCGAGACTGCTTTTCGAGACGAAGAAGCTGTTGATTTAATTGGTCGAAGCCTCGATAGACCCTGAACTTCCTGTAAAGATCCAACTCAGCGTAATGTTTTGTGCCACTGGTTCATCCTGCTTGCCTTTCCGGACATATTCTTGAAGCAGAACAGCATAGAGGTTTGTGCCCAGTATACAGTCTACCTTAGCGAGCTTGGAAAAGTCAGGGTCCGCCAATTTACCCTGTCGTAGGCAGTTGAAGCAGAGCCTTGACCGGCTGGGTGACACGCTGCATTACCTTAACTGGCAGGGTATGTTGTCCACCTTGCTTTGACCGGCTGGGTGACTCGTTGCCTTGTCGTAACTGGCTGGGCAAATTGCCCACCTTACCTTGACCGGCTAAAATGGCCGGTCTAGGTAAGGTAAGGTAAAAGAACGTATCTAAAGGTAAAATTTTCCGTCCTATTCTTTTATGAGGTCAAAAATATTGGGTCTCATTGAAAAATAGACTTGACCTTCAAATGACCTTAAAAGGTCAAGGTGAAGGTCAAATTTAAGATCACCGTCAGATAGCTAAGGAAGAATTCAATAAACCGCAGTTGTTTTGCTTCTTTCCTTCTATTATTACGTTTCGAATAATTATACTATCCCTTTTATTTGAGCTTTACCATGACCTTCAAAGGTAAAGTTATTGAAATGGCCAAGAACATATCTGAATGTAAAATTTTCCACTCTATTCATTCCCGATGTCAAAACTATAGGGTCTCATTGAACAAAATAAACTTGACCTTCAAATGACCTTGGAACTTAGGGTCAAGGTCAAATATAAGGTCGTCTTCAGTTAGCCAGGGTAAAATCCTAAGCTTCTGTCTTCAACATGTTTCTCTATGACTCATACTTTTCAGGAAATCATGCCGTATCCATACTTTTTGAACACTCTGTATACAATCAAGTTTACGAGTGGCATCGATGAGATTAAATGTTTACGTGATTTTATAAAGCTCTAATTTATCATTTACACAATTTTAATGAAATACTGCATGTAAAAAAGTTAAATTCTACAATAAGAAAATGAAAATTTTTTAATACTTGCTGAGAGAATTAATTTTTAAACTGAACATCAATTTACTTTTAGTTATTATTTTGAATATTATTTTCTTATTTACTATTTATAATTATACCTATTACTGTCATTTTGTTATTAAATATTTATTAATATCTTGTAAGTTTCTTTACAGTACACTAAATAATTTAAGGTAAGATTTACATTTACTATTAATTGAGACTCTCTTTTATATGTGTAATATTATTTTTCTATTAAAAAATACTGTGATTATTTATTAGTTCTATATTTATGTATCAGACTAATTCTTGATCATAGTAAAGTCACAAATTTCATACATACCTAACCAATAAAAAAATATTGTCAATGCACACTTAAATTATCTTTTGTAACGGGGCTGTTTTGTTCGGAGTGCAGTACCGGTACACACTCCTACCTTTCCTACACATTGCAGCGGGAAAATCTATCCGTGACTCTCCCCGCTGTTCAGGTGCAACAGCTTCCGTACAAATGCGAGACTCTCTTGACGAGTCTCGCTTTCCGTTGATCGGACTTTCGATCGTGAACGCCGTGTTACGCTCACAATGCCAGCTACTCAGTTTAATGCACGGTGGAAACGCTTTTCCACTGTGCCCGCGGAGGCAGCGGTAATCGCGGGAAGAATAGGGGAAATGGATTAGTGATCTACTAAAATCAGAACAACGTGATTTTACACTATTCGGATATATTTTGCAAATCTTTACAGTGAAAAACTACAAAGTCTCTCGCGAACCAAGAAGGCTGATAAGCGCGGGGAACACACGCACACATACACACGCAGATCGCCGTTTGCGATCCGCCGCAAGAGTACCAGAAGTACTTACTCGATGTGCGCTGTAATTCCGCTTGATACGCTCCTTATACAAGTTGCACTGGCCTGCAGGTCCAGTGCAGCTCTCCCGGTGGTGGACACAAAATCGCGCTCACTCACACATACACCAACACGCTTCGCGTCCCGTAATTTCTCGCGTATCTCGTAATATCTAACGTCCGAGCTGATACGTGGCGGAAATCGATCTGACGACGCGATCGACTTTTCCTATCGCGCCGTCTCTTTCTAATCCGCGAGATCGGCTATCTCCCTCTAATTCGCGACACGCGCCACGCTCGCTGCCCTGTTCATCATCCTCGATGCTTGCGCGCCGTCGGATCGAGCGCACAATCAAATTAACGATTGAATCCTCGATTCAATCGCGAATTCGTTATACCCCTCTCCGAGACGCTGGATACCAGGATGGTAACAGCTCGATGATCGCGCTCGATGACCTAT
>UELV01177931.1:0-16062 GCA_900490015.1 Megastigmus stigmatizans | reverse complement strand
GTGTGTGTGTGTGTGTGTGTGTGTGTGTGTGTGTGTGTGTGTGTGTGTGTGTGTGTGTGTGTGTGTGTGTGTGTGTGTGTGTGTGTGTGGATCTCTTTGCGAGAGGTTTTACTTTGCTGGAGTCGCTTTAAATAGACTAATTGTTCGTAATTAGAGCCGAGTTTTCCGCTTGCGATAGAAATGTGGTTTCGGTTATTTTTGCGCAGCCGAGCGGAGGATACGCTCTAACGTATATTTAGTTGCTAATTGTTGTCGCGAGCTTGACATACATTATTTTTCGAAATGGAGAAAAATTTAGAGCGATAAAATTCTCTTAAACTGACGTGCAATTGAAGTCTATTTTATTAAGATCGCGTTAGGTGAAGTATTTCTGGCAAAGTAACAAGATTGCCTTTTACAGAAGGTATACCTTTTAGAATTTGAAGCTTGAAGAGAACCAGTGTATATTTTATAATTTACGGTCAACCCATTTACCGTAAAACTTAATTTTCATTACAGCATTTTTGAACATAATTATACAAAAACTCGATTGTACACATATGGCTATCTCCAAACCCATATAATGTAGCCCCTTTTCTAATTAAAAAATTTGCATTCCACGTATATACACAAGCGAGCACAGATCTACTAAGATTAGAAAGCGCAACATCACACACACACACGCACTCACACACGCATAAACAGATGAGTTAGTACAGCAGGTGGCGGTCACATTAAGGATTACAAAAGGCGCCGCCTAGAATATAAAAAAAGGGGGGGGGGGCAAAGAAGAGTCTCGCGGTGAAAAAGCCGTCATGGAAACTCTATAATAATACCATAGTAGACGAGGCTGTGTTCGAAGGCGCAAAAACTGGAAGAGCCATTCGCCACCGTGTGTCCCCCTCTTATACTACCTTCCTTTTCTTTCTCTCACTCGGGTGGTGTAAATGAATATGCGGATGCATATTCATCCAGACGCGACGTGTGCGTATATAATGCATATATACGCGCGCTCGTAAGGCAAACGAGCCAATCGCGAGTGGCCGTTCCACAGTCGCCATTTTTCGCCCGAGCAGAAGAGGCGTGGTGTAGTGTTCTTTTCTCGCGAGACTCGTGCCTGCGTGCGATCTGTATATACATATATTCAAAAAGTGCGTGGCGTGCAGCTGAGGAAAGCAACGCTGGTAATAGGTGCACACACGCTGCTGGTCTGTGTGTTCGAGTGAGTGCGTCGAGAGAGTTTGTCGGTACGCGCGGCTCTGTGTAAAGAAGCTTGACAATTTTTACGATGATTGCTTCCTTTTACGGAATGTTAGCTAATTAGCTTTTCTTAACTGTCGGTGGTAATTGAAAGTTATTAATAGAGATACAAATGCTGTGCAGTAAAATATATTTGCATCACAATAGAATAAATAATATATTGTTATGAATAACTAATATTTGCATCAAAAAAGCATCTTACATCTAAAATACCACATAGAAAATAAAGTTCGAAACATCTTGTGCAAGGATTACACAAACAACTTCTACCTGCGCGCAAGAAAAGGTCGGGCTGATCGACACGCGTATATAGATACATCACGTTACCCCGCGGAACACTCGGGGAAAAACTTGATAATGCTCTCCTCTCAATTCCGACTCAACGGGGTGCAAAAATCCGCATTCGAATATATATCATCATCGATCAATTCTCGTGCTCCTCCCCCCCCCCTTCCCTCCTTCAAATTGAAACGTGAATTTTCAATAGAGCAGTGCTCCGAAAAAGAGAGAGAGAGAGAGAGAGAGAGAGAGAGAGAGAGAGAGTCGCGCTTTTTGCCCCGACCTCCACAGATATGCAGTCGTTTGCCGCAATATAATCTCGCGGTGCGCCTCTCTCGGACGAGCCGCTCGTTTTTCAGCCTCTCGACCGAGTCTCTAATGCGTCTTTTTTGCGACAGCAGAAACCTCGTACACCCCGAGAAACCGAATCGCACGACATTACTCCGCTCGAGCGATCGTCGCCGCTCTTGCAGTGTATTATACTCTCTCTATCTCTCTCTGGGTCCGTGAATTAGCGTTCGGTCGAGCATGAAAGCGAGTCTGTGTATAGGTGCTAAACGGGGGCCGCAGCGCGAAAACCGCGGTCGGTCCTTTTCTTGTATATATGCGCGCGCGAGAGCGCGAGATGAGCGCATTAAATCGATGCCTCTGCAGCGAAGGAGGAGGAGAGGCGATTGACTTGTTTTACCGCGGGAGAGAAAAAGCTTATGCGTCTGCAGCGTTCTTTCGGATATTGGTTATTTTTGTCTTTATATATATATATAAGGTCGATGGGGGGCTCATGATAGTTTTCGCTGTTTTCTGCATATTTTTACGCGCGGATCAACTACTCCCTCGAGAACTGCTCCCGGCGGCGAATCCCTGCTTGATTAGTATTTTAAGTATATTTTCTTAGTATCTCGCTGTTTATTACGTCACTAAACTTACCTGTTCTATTCGTGTATATATTCATATATATATATACTTTTAAACAGTGTAAGAAACAATACTCAGTTTTAGATCAAGGGTTCTGGAATTTTCCTGTATACCTTGAGATTTGAAGGCAGATTATTAAAGCAGTTTCGAGCGATGGAAGATATCATGGCGTGCTATGTAAAAATAATTTACCCATAGTTAAAATTGCGGCAGAACTTTCGTTAAACGAATATTGAATCGAAAGATAGAAATTTCTTTTTATATATAATACTTGAAATCTCATTTATTAACCACATAAATCCAAATACAACAAACAGACTTTCCACAGTAATACAATGAAATATAAAGCCAAGCTGCAGCGATCGACACGCGTAAAAAATAAATCTTTCGATGCTCTCGGCCATCCTAATACAAAATAGATTAGTCGTACGAGAAGCAGCGAACGAAAGGGAGACAAACCGAAGCAAAAGGAAGTCGCTCTCGATCTCTCCGTATATATATATATTCTTTTATACCAACAAACCCCCGGACAAGCCTTACGCACTGCAGCGATGCGCGTTTCTCTCCCGAAGCACTCGCGCCGTCGTCGCTCGCTGTATAAGAAAAAGCAAAGCAAAAGGCCCGAACAGCAGCGGCGGCAGCCCCGGGATAATTGCATACCTATCGTCCGTCTCGAGATCGATCTCAGCCAGTGAGAGAGAGAGAGAGGAGTATAACAGACTGAACGCGTGGACGACGAGAGGACCTGCTGCTGCTGCTGCTGCCGCTGCTGCAACCGTCGATCGATCGGACTTGCATTCGCGATCGCATTAAAAGAAACGAGAATTCAGCTGCTGCTGCCGATCGGTGCAGAGGGGAAAAGACAGATCGGCCAGAGAGCGACGTATACGAAAAATGCACGCGGCGTATATGTGAGTGTGTGTGTATGACGACGATTGACGAGAAGCGGACGAGAGAGGAAGGCCGATCGTTATAAATCACGCGGCGGCGGCCGTTTTAATTTAAATAAATGCACTTTTGCATCCGCTACTAGACCGTCTATATATACAGACGCGCAATTGCGACGCTCGGTGATTTTCGTTGTGTATAGGCTCGAGGCTTGTTTTTTTTCCTGCCTGCGATTGGTCTTTTTAACGAGTGACAAACTAATGTATATATACGTATATAGCAGGGTAAAATTTATGCGCGCTTGATTATCCTGCTTATGCGCGCGCCTCACGACAATCCTGCTGAAATTAAAATGAGAGCGTGGCTCGACATGGACCGAGGAAGCTTGGAAATTAAGTCGTTTCTCTTTTTGCGCGTACGTCATTCTGTCCTCACGATGCGTATACTTACGGGGTTTCACTACACTTTTAGCAGAACTTTGTATTTCAAAAATGATCGAGTTTTGAATTAACGAATGCAAATAGCAGCTGCCGTCATTTAGCGGTGCGATTCGCTCAAAAATGCTTATATGAGATCAAAATAAGCGTAATTATAGTACGTATAGTTGCCTCGTGCTCTTTGCATCTCGAAATATTAAGCACTGCAATTTATTTTAAAAATGTATACATACGCTTGCCTTGCGCGCAATTTTTGCCACCTGCCTCAGCGAAGCTACAACTCGAACCTCTATAAATCCTGGTTCTTCGCACTCCACGGAGAATACAAGCACACCAATCGAACCACAGCCGCCCATGCACACGTATATATGCGCATAGGAAAACCGGAATCGGAATCGCAGGTGAAAAGACACATGGATGCACGCGCTACTGCATCAAATTGATTTTCCGCGAAACTTCAATTTCCCGAGCACAGCCAGCAAACCGCACACGGGCTGTGCCAAAACAAAACGCGAGCGCATCTCTCGCCGCCACATCCATTATTCCATTGCGCGTGGAGCTGGCCAATACTATACAACACGACGCGGTCCCCCGTATATATCGAATAAATAATCGAGAAGCTGGTGCGGCGCTCTTATAATACAATCGGTCTCGCGCTCCAAGGTCGGCGCGCGCAACAACGACCAAAGCTCGCCTCCTCCTCGCAGCGTTCCTCCCGGTCTTCGCGTGTCTCTTAACGCGCCTGCGATGCAGTTCGCGAGCTGTACATATAGGGAGGTCTACAAGCAGTGGAGAACAAACGCCATACGAAACAGCAGCCATCCTTAACTTATTTATACGTATTACGGATGCATTATGCAGTCCCTTGCGCGCCGCGCGCGCCTGTATGTATACGTACAGCCTTGGTGCGCATGTGCCGCCCGAGTGTGCATTATATAAGGGAGAGAGCGAGAGAGACAATGCATCTCACGTAGCTTATGCATTTTTTAAGGGCACCGCGCTGAGTCTCTCTCTCTTTCTCTCTCTCTCTCGTTGTTCTCTCTGAGGATCAGCTCTCGGTTTTTGCGAGGCTGCAGTCGCTCGGTCTGTGTATATGCGTGTGAGGTTAGTCGAGATACCTTGGGCATAGTATTTGACCTTTTTCTCAGTTACATCGTTGAGGAGGAGTATCATGTTTAGTCAAATACGAGGCAATTCATCGTTTGTTACACCGATTTCTCGTTCTTGACTTTCAAATCTACGAAAAAAAAGAAAGGTACAATTACCTTCTGTTGACGAATACTATTTACAACGATATCCATATTTGATCAAAATGAATTCTTTATACGCCATCAGAACTTGGGGGAGGGGGAGACAATCCGAAAGTTGTCTTATAGCTCGGAAGCAATTAACAACAAGTCCTCATAAATAATTATACCGGCACAACTACCACTGTAACCTAAGGTATATATAGTCAACGATTAATTGGGGGGGTGTATAGAGAACCGATCGATATTAAAACAATTGATTCGCGCATTCGCACAGACGGTCGCAAGTCGGTATACAGCAGCAACTATTAGCCAAGCTGAAATAAGACCATCACGGGTATCGGTATAGATGGCAGCGAGTGATCTGATTATAGAGAATGATACACACGCAACTGTTGCACCGCTGGGAATTAAGAAAAATTCTCTCTCTCTCTCTCTCTCTCTCTCTCTCTCTCTCTCTCTCTCTGAGATAAATTTATCGAGATAAAATTTTCCGTCGTTAGCGGCTAATTACGCGAAGAGGGCCGTCCGAGGCTCCTCGTAATAAACATTTAACGATGCCGCAGCGGCAGCGGCGGCGATGCAGCTCTCGAGCCCCGTCGATTGTATTCGCAAATTCGCCGCTTCCGTTAATTACAAAGTCAAGTTCGTTACAAAGCGAAAATTAACCTCCGCAAGGCCTCTCTCACTCTCTCTCTCTCTCTCTCTCTCTCTTGGCCATTTTCGCAAATTGGTTTAGCGCTCATTAAAAGCCGATTGCACTTCGTCGTTCTCCTCCTCCTCCTCCTCGTCTTCTTTCTTACACTTTTTTTGTCCATTGCTGCTGCTGCTGCTGCTGCTGCTGCTGCTGACTTAGTCCGACATTCAGTAACGTTGATTTTCATTATGGTTGATGGTTGCGGATTATCGCTTATCGATTAAGAAAGGGGAATCTCGGCCCAGTTTCTGCGCGCATTATAAGCAACGCGGCGCACGATTTCTTGCCGCGGCTGTCGGCTTAAATGACCTATTATGCATTTTCGGGCGCGCGACCCCTTGCTTCGTCTTCTTCTTCTTATTCCTCTTCTTCTTCTTGCTCCCTTGTTCTCGGTAAGGCGATAGTGATCTGCGAGCCCGAAAATTCATATTAATTAATTGGTATAAGATGGACTGTGCAGCCGCAGACAATGGATACTCGGGCTGCACTTGGCGATTATGGTTGCTTGAAAGACGGAATTGTCCAATTTGTGCTTTTGGATCAACGCAAAACTTGATTATGATAATTATGTATTTGTTTTAAATAATGTTTATTTTGACATGCACACTTTCAGATATTATTCTCACATAGATTATAATCATTCGAACTGTAGCAACTTGTAAAATTTGTAAAATACTATGTGCTGGCCCGAGTGCTGGTCACTTATAACAACGTTTTAACGAATAATAATAATTGTATTTCGATCCTTCGGGGAAAGATTCATTTCCTAGAAAACCTCATTCCAACTTCCCTCTCAACTCGAGCAGCGTTATACGCAAAACAGGAGAAATCCCATCGGCATCAAAGAAAAACAACAGCAGCAGGTCCAGAGCCGCAACCTCGGCCGCAACATTGAGCGCGCGGGCCTCGGAAGACAATCAATCGCTCGATTTCCCGGCAACTGACGCTCTTTTGGCCTCTCTCGGGCATCATGCGCTCACGCGCCCAAGAAGTCGAAGACCTAAAAAGCCAAGCGAGCAACGTAATTAAATCTAAGCGAAAGAGAGCGAGAGCAGGCGAGTCTGTGCGAGAAAATGAGAGCAGCGACGGTGGCGGCGGCGGCGCACTTTTGAGAGCGGCGACCAGCGTTAATTAGCGAGATAATTAGGACTGCCGCAGAATCAACAGGGGCTTCGGTTATTAAAGGGCTTCTTTCTCGAGCTGCGATTCTCGATGCTGCTGCAACAAGGCGACGTCCCATCCCTGCTGCTGCTGTTGCTACTGTTCTTGCTTTTGCCGATTCCTCCGCGAGCGAGCTGCATCAACCGGCGGATTTATTGTTGCTCGATTGAGTCTTCTCTTGATCGATTGTACTATACCTAATATAATATACCTTACAGTGCTTGCCACGTTTTTCCGAGTGATTGCGTTAGATTGTGTAAATTTAACGCTGTCATAAGAATTGGCGTGATTGATCTAGGATTACGTGTACCGTACACATAAACAAACCATTCTGCTAATTACAGCTTAACGATAGTAAAAATGCTTTTTTTTCTCGTGGGCCATAAGCAAATGATTGCGTATAAGCCATTTGATTCTACTGTTTTCAGACCATCGGCGATAGCCCCTCTACCACTTTCAGCGGTAATGAGCCTAATTCCCAAGGTTTGAGCCGTATCTGCAAAAGTCGAATACGGAATAACGCCCACCTTTGTTCCCTTGCGACGCAGTCAGATTTACGAGACTTTATTCTGCACTAGACAGTGTGTCATTTTCGTAAATTCCGATACTACATTATGCTGTGTAACTACAGTTATATATCTTTTTTATGACTTTACAGAAACCGAATGATCTCACAAAAGACAGTTGTTTACATTTCTCTTGAAATGTGACTCATAAAATGTTTTATAAATATCAAATATTAACACTTATGAATGTTCATGGTTAAATTAGTATAAATACGCGCTATATACTTTCTCCCCAGAATTTAATTGATCCCCCACTTTCTACGGCAAAAAATACACTCTAAAAGTTCTTATCTAACGGCAACTATTTATTTGGTAAATTGCCTTTGAGAGACTCCGGCTTCCGACGCGCGATCCCCCGTCAAAATCATTGAGACAAAACCGTGGCAGTTTCCCGCCGTCGACACACACACACACACGCACACTCACGCAACTCTTGGGCATGGGGTATAAGGTATGAGAGAGAAAGAGAAAAGTGCACAAAAGAAAGGCAGAAAAATCGCGAGTTTTCTTTACGGTAACGAACGACCAACTTATCTCTACCCCGTGACTAAAACAGTTCGCTGCAGGAACGCCGCGCCGACAGGAGAGAGAGAGAGAGAGAGAGAGAGAGAGAAGTGGCACCGTTCGACTACTGTTTTTCTTTCACTCCTCCTCCTTCTTTCGTCCCTTTTTTTTCTCGTCCCACCCAATCCTCTCCATTCCTATAACGTTCGAGTCGCGAGTTACTTTTAACTTTCTCGGGGCCTGCGAGAGCTGCGAGTTGTTCTTATGCCTCTCCGCCGTCCCGGGCTATACTTCACATCGCGTATATATATACGTGTAAGTCTCACTCACAGAAGGAGAAGAGAGAGAGAGAGAGAGAGAGAGAGAGAGAAAACTGATATATATATATAAGGGAAAAGAGTAGAACGCCGACTTTTAGCCTCCACTCTCTCGACCTCTCCACTCCTGCTACTTGCATAACGAAAACGACTGCAGCGATTTTCCTTTGGTGGGGAGTGCAGCGCAGTTCTCTCTCTCTCTCTCTCTCTCTCTCTCTCTCTTGTTCGCTCGCGGAAAAAGGACTCGCGCGCGGAGACAAATAATTTGGGCGAGCCGCTCGCGCCCGGCGGTTTGATGCCAAAAAAACCTCAGCGAAGAAACGTTAATTTAATTTTAAACTCCGCTGTTATATCGTTACCATACACTCGCGCTAAATTGTGCCGTATGTGTGTGTGTGTAAACCCGAAATTTTCGTTTTTTTTTTCTTTCTTTTGCGCTAGAGTGGAGCATTACAAAGGCAAGAGCTCGTATAACGCGGAGAGTGATTGCGCGCAAAGCTAGTTTCGGGGCGCCTCGCGGCACGATTTAATTATTTCGACTCTTGCTTTGAATATTATTTTTTCCTTCCTCTCTCTTTTCCTCTTCTAGACAGGTGCATGAGCGAGCTTTTATAAATGAAATTTCCGCTGTTTCCACCGCGTATGTATTTCTGCAATTTGCCTGTTTTTGCGCTGTAGCTCTTTCTTCGTGTAGACTGTGCCCGTCGTGAGTGTCTTCGCGCTATTATCTCGCGTATCAGCGCGGTTTAATTCTGTCGTAGGGTGCTTTATTGTTTGCAAAACAGTAAAGGACGTATACCACTGTATTGTTCTTTCATTTCGTTTGTCCAAAATAGATTTTCGATATTTAACACTGTGAACGCGACGTAAATATTATCAAATTTTCCCATCGCTTTCAATCCTGTAGCCCAGATAATTTCTATACACTATTTTGTGTCTGTATAAATATGAAGAAATTGAATTCCTCGCGCTGCACAAAAACACAAAACGGGGTACGGGCAGAATATGCATTTACCAGGTTCGCGCGCCATTTACCCGGTCTCTGCAACTCGTCGGGCTCCTGCACGTTCCCTTTTCCAGCTAAATTATTAATTCCTCGACTCTCTATATATAAGGGCGCAAAGCGCAACGATTTCCTTCTCTCTTCTTCATTTTTCTCGCTCGCCGAGGCACAGGCAGCAGCAGCAGCAGCAGCAGCAACACAAAAAAGGACACAGAGAGAGAGAGAGAGAGAGAGAAAGCGCGGAGAGCTGCTGCATCTCCCTCCTCTGTTTCTCTATCCGCGCGCGCTCTGCCATTTTTTTTCCATACATAAAACATCCCGCGCGACGACGCGCCCGGCAAGGCAAGGAAGGAAATGCATCGGAATTGGAAGTAACGTCGTAGCGACATAAATTCTCCAGAGAGAGAGAGAGAAAGGTGGATGGGGTTAAAAAAGGATGAAAAAACGGGTGGAGAGGGAGGGGGTTGGGATAGAAAGAGACAACGAGGACGTCAATCCTCGAGTTCCCATCGTTTTCCGGCCGAATTTGAAATGCAGATCCGAAAAACTTGGCGCGCTACCGTCTAAATCTTGCCCTGCTGCTGTCGGTCTCTCTTCTGTGTGTACCGAGCATGCGCTCCTGGCTGGTGCAACAATTCCTATTTTTCGTTACTCTTGATGTATACAAGATACGGAGAGTTGAGATTCTCGCGCGGCTAACAAATATTTTTCAAAACAATTCTTGATTTACATCTGTTTCGAGTTTGCGCTATTTTTTATGATTTCGCGTGTATTGCTTTTGTTCTGAGAAATGTATAATTATCGCTACGTCGATTAAAGCGAAAACTCAGCATAAGGTAATGTGTAAAACTATGTTCAAAAAGAATGTTGAAATACAAAATTTGGTTTTGCAGTCACCGATTCGGAAAAGTACATTCCAATTAAATTACGAGTTTCGAATCACGAGAATTCGCCTACTGCATAATGTAAAATGTGTAACGCAGAAAGCATTGCAAAATATTTTTACAAACATATTGCTTTGATTTTTTTTAGTTATTCTTTGAAATCATATGTAGATGAAAATTTTCCTCTCTCAGTTTAAAAACTTTCAATTTCCAACTGTTCTACAATTAAATTTTTATACACGGCCCTTCCTTTTAATTTTTGCACAGCGATGATTGAATAATTGAAATATCGAAAAACGTTTCTCACGGATTCCCATAGTAGCCGCAACGTGTATTTCCAGAAAAGATCAGAACAAAAAGCCCGAGCATCCGTGTAACATCAAAACCCCGTTGACAAATGAAATAATTTTTCCTCAACTTTCGTCCGCCCGGAATTTCCCACTCGTCTCATCCATAACACGCGCTCTTCTCTCACAACTACTATACGTATCTATATATATATAAAGCCGGAAAGAGAAGCGAGGGGCGCTTAAATAACGAGTCAACCCCCGGGACGACTTTCGCGCGAGAACCTGCAAAAACTTAGCAACTCCAGGTGTGTGCGCGTGTGCGTGTGTGTGTGTGTGTGTGTAGTACAGAACAAGTGCAATCCTGGGACGCTCGGACGCAGCGGCAGCGACGGCGACGACGACGACGAGTTTTTCCGCGGTACTCGTCTTTTATTTTCGGGATGCCACGCAATATTTATCAAGGAGCCGCGCGCGAGCCGAGCTTCTTGCCACCGCGCCTGGCATCAACTTTGCCTTTGAAACTGTTCTTCTTGCTCTCGTGAGAGGCAGAGAGTTTGCTTTTGTATATATACGAAGGACGTGGGTGTAAAACAAATTTTCAGATGAATAATCAGTTCGGACTAGAAAATCAGGTTACGCGCAGAAAATTCATCGGGTTTGCGCATACATATGGAGTCTGAAAAAAGACCAAGCAAATACATTAACAAGAACTAAGCAAAGTTGGATGGACTATAGTTGATTCAACAGCGTCGCCGGAAAAGCCGCAAAACAATGAAAATTCCCTTGATTGCCAGAATTAATTAGCCGAAGCAACGTCATAACTTTCGCGGCGGGGGCGGGGGCAAACACATATACATATACGACTGTTTGCGCGCATATATACAACAAAGCGATAAAACATTATGTACTTAATCGATACCCCCGCGGACACGTGCACACAAAGTAAGTTCGAGCTGCTCTCGCAGACTCAACGTTCGCGCGATACCATTGGTATTTACAATATCCCGAATAATAATTGTAGCGCGTCGGCCGCCGCCGCTTTTGTACAACAATGGAATCAATGGCAGCAGGAGCAATAATAGCTTTGATAATGAAGCCGCGACTCGGCGCACGCACAATGCACACGATCGCGACAGACGTATACGATCGAACGGCGTAATACAACCCCCATTGACACGACGGTGCAATGCGCGACCAAAAGAAGAACGAAAAAGAAGTGGGTTTTTCCAGGTGGTCGAGCGGATGGTCTGTGCGCGGTTGTCTCTCGGTGCGAAGGTGCACCTCTCGTGCAGTCTGTGCAGCAATCTGCTAAGTAGTCATTAGTAAGATAGGGAAGAGTCGCGGGACAGCAGCTCTTAATTGCGCCGCCCCGCGTACGTACATAATTATTTCATGTAACGACCTTCAACGGGCTTTCCATTAGCGAGCTTCCGCGAGGAGCGCCGCTCTCGAGTGCTCCTCGTTCTCCTCCTCCGCCTTTCCTGTGCCTGTGTATACACCGACTCGCTTTCAAACGTCTTTTTTCGCTTTCTCTCTCTCTTTCGGTGCAGCATCTCTAGACTCCGCGTTGCTCCAGCACAGAAAAGGGAAAAACGAAGGTATACCTCGACTGCTGCAGTCAAAGCGAGATTCTCGACTTTTTCCCTTTTAGCCGTTGCTTCGCGCCTAGTCGGCGTTTATTGTTTTATTGGGGGGATACCATTAGGTGCAGCGGCGCAGTGGTGCAGCTTTCTTTTGATGTCATCGTGTGGGACGCCGTCGATGTCGTTTTCGTATATAACTGCACACAACGCGTAAACTATGGCGTTTTGGATGAAAGGATGCTGCATCGCGGCCCTTTAGCGCGTAAGTGCAGCCTTTCGGCTGATTTAGTCGTCGCACAGGACTTAGTCTAAACATCCATTTTTGGATATTCTTATTGCTGATAATGTAGCCAAGTGCAGTTTAAAGAATTTATAAGGCAACGCTTCATTCGTAGGGAATCTCGCGCGAAAAGCAATCTCTATATATAGTCGAACCGTTGCGAGTAGAGCTTCTGCGGGTAATCATTCGTAAGGACGGAGCTGCAGGCAAGTACCACAAGCGTCTCGCATTCGCCCGCTAACCGTTAACCAAAGTAGATTAATGTAAGAGTACTTCCTCAAGATTCCGCGTATACATGTATATGCACATGCACAGACCGGACTGGTGCATTTGCCGCAATTCCGTATAGCCCGAGCAGCAGCTACCTGTAAATACCTTCTCCCTCTCTCTCTCTCTCTCTCTCTCTCTCTCTCTCTCTCTCTCTCTCTGGCCGCATAGCAGGTAATATTACCGAGGAGCTCCTGCTAACCACCCTGCAATTCACTCTCTCCTCTCTCTCTCTCTCTCTCTCTCTCTCTTCGGTTTACTACTCTGTAGCACACAGATACAGCAGCAGCAACAAGCAGCAGGTATTTAACCGCGGCGGGAAAAAGTCCGAGGCTGTAAATTCGGCTCCTCGGCAATTTAGAAATCGGAAATATATCTCGGACAGAGAATCAGAGCTGCATGGTCCGAACGTACATGAGCCAGCTCATCTCTCTCTTTTTCTCTTTCTCTCTCTTTCTCTCTATCTCTCGTCGGGTCGCCTCCCCCCTAGTAAACGTCGGATCATCCACGTCGCAATAGTCGCAAGTCAGCTCTCTCTTTTTCCCTTTCTCTCTCTCTCTCTCTCTCTCTCTCTCTCTCTCTCTCTCTTTCTCTCTCTCGCTCTCACCGAAGCGTCGGCCACTCGTCGACGTCGTCCTCCTCCTCGCCAGAGCTCGAAAATCAAAGAGAGATTCTCTCGGATATGACCAAGTCAGCAGCAGCGAGCCTCGCTATATACTCTCCTTTTCACCGTGTCTTGTCGTTTCCGCCGCCAGACGTGCGCGTTTACCCGGGACGTTAATTGGCGATTTCGCGTGTGTGAGCGCGCGCAAGAGAGAGAGAGAGAGGGAGAGCGGAGAGTTGAGAGGGAGAGAGAGAAGTTTAAAGAAAGAAAAAAGACTGTCTCTCTCGTCAAGAGACTGACGGATAGTAAGGCCGATTAGCGTCAGGTCTCGCGTCGATATTAGTTCGTTAACCCGCCCGCGTGCAGCGTTGCAATGCCCTCCGGTTTTCTCAGTCTCAGCGGTAGCAGCGGCTCCTAATTGACGTGGGGGCCTATCGGCGGGACGAGGAGTTCGCTCGTCCGTCCGCCAGGCTCACCTGAAATTTCCTTCCTTCTTCGCGTCGCTTCTCTTTTCTCGCTTTTCTCCGCTTATAGGGACACATCTGTCGCTCTCCCCGTGTGTGTGTGTGTGTGTGTGAGTGTGTGACGCGTCATCTTTTAAACGGCGACGTTCCAGCTAAATCGTCGCGCGGGATTCGGACGAGCATACGCGTCTGCCGCCGAGGTTAAACGCGACCTTGGGAATCTTATGTCTGGTAACGTAAGCGAGTTTTGCGAGTGATCGCTGGTTCCTGGTTCTGCGGTTAATTGGCGTCAAGATAGAATTTTTTTTATACTATTGAATGTCTTGACCTAAAATAACGATGTATGATACCTTTGATGTAAACGGTGATGGTTGTGAACGTAGAAGAGCGGCATAAGTAGAGCACAAATGTTCCAAGTAGCAACAGCAGCGAAAGGTGACTACGTGCATTTCGTTCCCAACTACCGTATCCGTTGGCGCATTATTTGTGGTTGCAGTATACAACCTATAGCCAGCTCGGCTGGTTACTGTTGCAGGGGGGCACTGTAAAGCGAGAGGCACCCGCAAGCCTCCGGACTTGCTCGATCGTAAAATTTGTCGAGGCTCGTTTAACGGCTGACGATGCAAAAGTAGATTTTTCTCCGGCTTGTGGAATTTTCGCGGGTAATTTTGTAATAGAGAAGATTTGTATCGCGTTTAAAGGCCGACGATTTATGTGTGGCTTAAACACTGACAAGCTGAAAAAAAAGTGAGCCTATCTATATATACGTACACATACGTTTTACTCTCGCTCTCTTTTTTTATAAAATCATTTTCTATCCGCAGATTAATTTATAACTCCGTGGAGGATTTTTCAGAGAATGATATATTAGGGCTGTAAATATCGATTTTTATACGGGTCCATGGACATGCGCATTACTCGCAATTGAGGCGCCTCGCTTCCGAGCCTTTATATACATACATTGTTCGAGCTTTTAGAAGTAAGCGGTGGTGGTCTCGAGGTGATTTTTGCAGGAGTCCGTGTGTGCAGCGTGGTGGCTGAATATTGAATCTATGCAGCTGCGGTTTCCCATGAGCCTCGCCACTTAATTGTCTTTTCTCCGATACGTAATCGATTGTAATTTTAATAATCACTCGACCAGCATAAATATTGATTAAAAGCAGCCAGCCGAAAGAAGCCGTAAGGAAAGCCTCTACTTATTGCCTCGAATTTACTGTACAAAAGTCCAGGCCGCCTCAGCCACAATTTATCAATTCAACATTGTAAATCACCGAACGTATATATATACTTCTAATTAACTCCTATGAAAAGTACACCAGCGAAAATTGCTTGAAAGAGCAATCCGCCTACAAGCCGGGGATACATATTATATATGCCTAAAGAAAAATGCGTATTCCTCGTGTTCGAAAAGTGCAATAATTTGCAGCGTCGACATTCTTCTCGTCGCGACGTCGCGCGAAGTTATCCTGCAAACAATCCGCGGTAACATTATCCAACAGGGTGTATCTCGAGGATTTTCTCGCGTGCAGTAGTGCGCCGGGTTAAGAAACTTTGCCTCCCGACGGAGAAAAGCGCGAAGAAGAAGAAGAAGAAGAAGAAGAAGAAGAAGAAGTCGGGAGCCCGAGGCGCTGCGCACTGGCGAAACTCGAAATTCTACGATTACAGACGAGCGCCCGCCTATATAGACTGCAGGGTTCTTCTGCAGCGCACACACGTATACAATCCGGATGCGTCGCTCGTCGCCTCCTATGTATATACATTATACGTATATATATATATATATATATAGATAGCGTGCTCAGTGCACACACAGTGGCGGTGGCGGCGGCGGCGGCGGCGTGCGTATACGTGTCCGCCGAAAGCAATTCGAGAGCAATCGACTGAACAACACGCCGCAAATCAAACCCGCCCCGCAGTATATACAGCCACGAAACTCACTCGCTCTTTCTCTTCAGCTTTCGTAGCTCTTGGCCACCGCTCTGTACTCCATCAACATTTCGTTTTCTTCTTCGCTCTTTGTATCATCTCTCTCTCTCTCTCTCTCTCTCTACCTCCAGCTGCTTTAAATCTTATTTGACTTTTCTATCTTCGCGCGCTGTTACTTACCTTTTTAATAATGCGTACTGGGCAATTTTTGCTCAGCGTACGAATAATTCAATCTAAAAGTTATTATCAGTTCAAATTAAAGCACTCTTAATTTCATGAGCTCTCAAAAAAAATTTTAACAATATGCATCAGTTACGAGTAAATGAGATTTTTCAAGATAATAAATGCTACAATAAACTTTTTCTATAATTATTATGTAACCTGCGCCAACATTGAATAATGAACACTGTTGCAAATAAAATTAGCTACTCGAAAATATACGAGTATAATATTAATGAGCCTCACCAGAGCTGCATACGATTATTAATATATATATATATATATATATATA
>UELV01177930.1:0-17692 GCA_900490015.1 Megastigmus stigmatizans | reverse complement strand
TAGGTGAGGTTGACTGGACGTGTGCCTTGGCTGTCGCGCGATTGCTTTCGCTTTCGTCGGCGCGGTGTGCATGCTCTTTTATTTTTCCTCTTCTTTTCTCTCTCTCTCGTCGAGGTGTGTGTGTGTGTGTGTGTGTAGGTGGAGTACAGGTTTTCAGCATAAGGCCTTTTTATGTCTCTCGCGAATGTATACGCGGAGATGATGTAATTTTATTTTTGTACTTGGCCACGCGAGAAGGTGGTTCGTGGGATAATTTGGCGAGAGAGGCGCGAAAAAGACGGATGTGTATCGAGGCGAGGAATTCCTCGATGTACCTTTTCGCATGATTATTCCCGAGGCGTTCTTGCGTGCGGTAAGTACTGCAGCGGGAGATTCGGTGGTGGAGAGTGGCGATGTTGTTGCGTGCAGCTGCGGCCGCCGAGCTGCGGATGATTGTGTCTTTAAGAATGTTTTTATGCTATACGCGGGTCGTTAAAAAAGGGAGCATTATTGTGCCGGCGCACCGTGAATAATTGCGTGCCCGTGGAGTTTTTAGATTCCTTTAACGATAGAGCGTGTTATATGTGCATTTTATACCTGGAGATTATTGATATACTTCGGTGCGATATTTCGCGGTGAATGCATTAGCAGCGTTGTTATGGTCGTAATCATTACTGATTATCAGTTTGTAATGGCATTTCACGAACTACACGCTATCGTTCCGTTATTGAAAAACGAATGATTGATCGATATCGCGGAACTTAGTTTTTGCATTAGCTCCTTCGCATTTCTTCTTTTGTTAAAACCCGAATAACCGACTATATTACGTTCTTCCGTGGTATTTAATTAGTGCATACGCGTATATAGAATAGAATAAAAGCAGCAAAGCAATTATATATTGCATCGATCAACTTGTTTGATTGTTTGGGGTTTCATGGTAACGCAAAACGTTTTCCGGACGTCTATCCGTAACTTTTGTACATTGCCAGGACGAAATTTCGTTTGCCAAACAATTCCGATGGCCGATCGCTTTTATCCTCGCGGTATTCCCCGAACTTCTATAACCATTATACAGCGATCGATTGAAACATTTAAAAAAAGTCCTTTCAAGTACACACGTTTTATCCCAAACACGTGTTTATAACGACGCTTTTGTTTTATAATTCGTGAAACTAATCGAAATACGGTTGAAATACAATAAAATTATATTACATTTCAGTCCGTATAGATACTTTTACGTATACAACGTAATCTATCGTCAATGAGCTTGCGTAAATAGATAAAATGCACTTTGCAGTCTGAAATTTGCTTTTAGATTCTGGACAATATTGTCGATGAACTTATGCCGAAGCAGCTTGGTATCGCCCTTCAAAATTAATAACTTTGCAAAGTGTCTGTAACGAGTCTGCGCGGAAAGTTTTAATGAAAGGGAATAGAGAATTCAAAGAAGCGCCGAAACTCGTCTCGAAGATTTAATTACCGCAAAAAAAGTGTGCAGCTACCAAAACTTTCTCTCTTTCAGTATTCATATACGATTCAATGCGCGATCGAAGCGCCAATTAATTCGTATATATACGGTCAACTCAATCGACATGGACACATCGTTTAGAGCTCGTATATATACGATAGATGCTTATTCACACAGTCCAGGCCGCAAACGTGAATGAGAGCACACAAACACACAGACACAGACAAGCGTCGCTTAAGTTCTTTGTTCTCGGTCTACGTAAAGCCGCTGTGGCGCTGCAGCGTCTCCTAAATCAACCGACACTCTGTCTACTCGCTTAGCCTCTAATGGCCAACATATCGATTACGCGGCAACCCAATCAACAAACCCTTCTATCCCTCCCCATACGTAAGCCGTCGATAGACATCAACCAACAGTAGTCGTTGGATTTGTTGAGAAAACTTTGCTAACCCCCAACTCATCCTGTTCCTCTCGTAGCATCTTAGCCTTCATCAACATACACACATACACAAACACACACACACGCACGGATGCAGACAAACTCGTCAAAGTTATCGGGTTACGGGCTTCTTGTTGCCGAGGGACTAATCGGGCGCGGAATTTCCCCTTTGCAACAGCTCGAGAAAACTCTGAATTATTCCCATCTCTCTCTCACTCTCTCTCTCTCTCCACCCAGTCTCAGAACCAATATCCGTATCAAGGCACTTTTTCCACCTTATGCCAACCGTGACGGAGAAGTAAGTAGACGACAGGAAGAAAAAAAGAAAAAGAAAAAAAAAACCCACACAGCACCAGTAGTAGCGCACAAGTTCCGATCGCAGATGGTGACTCTTATATATGTATATACAGCGAGGAGAGGAAGAAAAAAGAGAAAAAAAAGTTGCGTGCGTCTTTTCTGAGTTCCCCCCCCCCCCGCACGACACACACTCACACACACACACACACCGTGCAGACATCGACTCGTATACGCGCGGGTATATAACACGCCGTCGTTGCTGCTGCTGTTTCTACTGCTTCTGCTCGCTCCGGGCAGAGAGGGAGGGAGAGAGAGAGTGAGCTCAGGGACAATAAAAGCACTCCCCTCGAGCATTCGCCATATACATATATAAGTATAAATGCGCTCGGGTCTGTCTGTGTCATTATATGTGTGTGTGTGTGTGGGTAAGAAGTGCGCGTGGTGTTGGTGTCTGCGCCACGTGCTCCATATAATTTCTGCCCTCGCGCAAACGACCTCGATCGAATTTATGACTACGGCCTCCTCTGTGCGTCTGTCTGTGTGTGCGTGCGTGTGTACGTGTATAGGACGGTGTGTGCACGCGGGGTTCTGGCCTTTCTCCGATCTCTCGCCTTTCCCCCGGTATATAGGCCCTTTGCGCGGGCAGATAAGAAGAAAATTAAGGGAAGGCTGCTGGTGCTTCGGCTGCTGCTTCTGCGCCCAGCGGCAGCAGCTTCTCTTAGGTCGAGACGAGTTTTGAGGGAATTCGATTTCGCGTGTCTCCGTGTATAGGATGTTCCTGGGGGCGAATTTGCATGATAAAAAAAAGAAAAAGGTGAAGAGGAGAGACGCGTCACGTGCGCGCGCGGCGAGTCTGCATAATTTTTTGCATCCCGTGATGCTGGTGTATGGGGAACTCCCGATATAGTTCGGCGCGTCTGCTGAGGAAACATTTTTTGGAGATTTCGCGGCGGTGCGTCTTTAGGTATGCAAATATTGGATTTGATTGTCGGGTGAGATAGATAGAAAGAGATTGTGCGGGATCGAGAAAGCGAGAGATAAGATAAGTTTCGGGGAATGGAGGGAGAGTAGAGGCGCGCGCGAGCGAGTAATTAGGCGTTGAACTTGAGTTAATTGGATTGACATTGGGTATATAGGATAGAGAATTTATATCCCCCCCCCACCCCTTCACGGTGAACTGATGCCTGACTTGCGTCCAGGCGGGAGACTTCTAAAGTTAATGAATCTGGAGCAATTAAAATGAATTTCCCACTGTGATATATATATATAGATTATGATTTTCTGCAAATTGCGCGATGATATATTCTCTTTTGAACCATGTCAATCAAAAGTTAATAATGGCTTGGTGGATTAATTAGGCGCGCGTTGTAAAGTGAGTTTGTAGATTATATTGTGAGATCTATATGCATACGAGTGATGTAAATTTGATTTATTTTTTGGAACTTCCATTGTGATAAATTGATGTTTGCAGTTACTTTATATCGCGCTTGAATTATTTGTTTTGATTGTTGAAATCGTTACGATCGTTTAATTGGCTTAACGATTTACGAAAGTAATTATATTACACACACACACCACTCGAAACCCCCAATAAAATCCATTAAAAGGCAACCAAATTTTCCCAACTGTACATGCACTCATCAACAAACACGGTAGGCCCGCTATAACTTTGCTCCACTCGCTCTCCACGCGCTGCGCCTCTCCAACGCGAAAACTAGACCTCCACAGCCCAAATGGAAAAGCGAGAGAGACTAAACCAGAGCAACACTCGAAAACATCACCCACTTACAAGCCGGCAAATAAAACTTACAGAAAAAGAAAAGAAGAAAAAAAGTGTAACTGCAACACGCGAGAGCAAGAAATGAAACATCGTCCGCGCGGTGGTATATACATACACACGCACACCCGTTCAATATTTGCGCGGGGCCCTTTCACCCTCTCTCTCTCTCTCACTCTCTATTTCTGTCTTTCACCAGTCTCGGATTAGGCCTATACAAGCGTATACGTTGAGTAGCAACTTCATTTCGTGCTGTATATATCCCCTCGCGCGCGACGTCGACCATTCAGCCGCTTATACATACATACACATACAGGCGCGAGCGGCTAAGCGGCTCGCGAGCGACGGAAACTAAAACAAAAAAGGAAGAAGACCCACCGGGGTTTATGTACGTGTATAAGCCGGAAATGAAGCGAGTACTGATGGGCCGACCCACATTTTCTTTTCCTCCTCGGCTAAGCGCTCGTAATGCCACGACGTGTATATGAGCTGTTCTCAAAAGGAGCAGCCTTTGACTCATCCTTAGATATATATACGACTCTTCTTCTTCGTCTTCTTTTTTTTTTCTTCATCTACACCAGACGCTCGTCTGCATGTGTATATATATATGCATATATGTATAAAAGTTTCTCGCACGCGTTGCCGACGAAAGAGAGGATGAGTGAGCCTATAGAAAATCAAACGTGGAGATGTCGTTTCTTTTTTCCTTTTTCTTTTTTTTTTTGACATTTCAAGTGCGCTCGTTTATCCGCCTTTGAATGTTAAACCGGCGAATTTCAGCCTCTCCTTTTCTTGCGCTTTCCCATCAAGGGGCGGCTCTCTTCGTGCGAGTGCTCGGCCTGAAGCTTGAAAACTCGTCATTTTTACAAAGAAGGGTTTTTTTTGCACGGCTCCGGGAGCGAGTAACTGTCGCACAATGACTTTAATAAGGAAGAGCCGCGATTCTATTCAGGATCCTGGATCTATTATCATTCCTGCCCTGGCTGAACGAACTAATGTAAATTTCTTCGTTCCCTTGGGCATCTTGTACTTTTATTAACATCTGAATGGCAAGATGATCTGCTAATTAAATTATTATTACTGTTGGTATTTTACTGCTAGCAGATATGTACGAGATATCGTATGTCAATAAATAGCTGATTCACGTTAATGCGAATGATGCAATGAAATTGACCTGATCAAGTAGAGGAAGCATATCATTTTATTAGATATAACACCACGACTTGGCGCCAGATTGACACAGTTCATTTAAGGTCTGAAAGTGTATGGCTCTTTATATTTTCATATTTTTAGCACGATGAAATTAAAATTGAATAGCATTAAAATTTTATGAATTTCATTGCTATGACACGAAGCGACCCAAATATCAATCAAGTCGTAAAAATTAAGGTATAAATTTATTCTATGCTATAGAAGTACATCAATCGTGTACTAGTGAATTCCATTGATCGCACCAGATATCCCACGAAAGATTTATTTTGAAATGAATTTCATGAAACTTGGATGAATTCAGATTCAATTTTTATAACAGAAAATATCTTTAAGTATGTAAAAGATATTTTTACGTGAGTAACACACAAAATCCAAGAATATATATATAACCCATTTTTAAAAATGTTATTTATCCTTTCTGTACGCATTTAGAACTAAATATTCATGAAAAATTAATTCGAAATGACCTAAAATCTTTCACAAACCCAAGCAAACGCCAACAAACCCAGCCTACAGCACCGCATTTCAAAGCCCTTCGCTAGAACATTCGTCTCCATTTCACACATTCGTCCCCAAGAATGTCTTAGTGGCTCTGTGGCCAACTCATCTGGCGCAAAGCTCTCTCTGGAAATTATTAAAGCTCCTGCACGCGTAGAAGAGCTCGCGACACAAAAAACTAGCATTTCAATTACGTGATACAAATATACACGGAGCTTCGGTCTTTGGGAAAAAAAACAGCTGTGCGCCACGTATAGACCAGTTGCTAAGGAAACCTCGCTATAAAGAGTGTGCGTTGGCAGAGTGTTGCACCGCGGGAAAAGTGACAATGGCGTGTTGCGCGCAATTCAACCGAGCGTCTGGTTCTCTTCGCTTCTCTCTCTCGCTCTCTTTTTTTTTGCACTCTTTCGTACACCTCAAAAGCAGCGCTTCGCGTTTTCCCATTGAATAAACAGCCAATCACAGCCAATATAACGGAATTTCATTATCGAGGAGGGTACACGAATGTGCATCTGTGTGTATAGGAAGAGGCTATAGTGCACGCGTCAAGTGGCTTGCGTCAAAGGGACAGACGCGTGATATGTATCTCTTTGTTGCTGTGGTGGAAAAAAGAGAAGGCGAAAAATGAAAAAAAAAAAAGAAAAAAAACATTCCCCACGGATTAATCGTTGCGAGGAGTCTGTAATTAGTTGGCGAAACAATCTCGCTCTCTTTCGACGTTGTGCGCGCGTTGTTATATCAATATTGTTTTGTGATTTCGTTTTCAAGTACGAATGTATGTAGACGAGCTTTTTGGCGCGCATTCGATCGAACTAAGAGATAAAAGATTTTTAATTAGCTCGGGAGGATGTGGGATCGTGAGGGTAAAGTATATAATATATGTTTAAATGTCGATTTCGTTTGAGCTAGTACGGGATTCGAATTCAGATTTTGATCACAGAAATCCTGCCTGCAAATATAGCTTTACTGATTAAATTTTTATTTCCCGACAAAGTATAAAAAATTCTAAAAAATTACTTCTCCGACAAGGAAGTATTTTATTATATTGAATATAATTTATTCTTTTCAATTTTTTGAAATTACATATATTTTTCACTATTTAAACGAACTTTTAATAGCTTTGGACGTCTTTCAAGTTCAAACACGTTTTCTTTAAAAGTGCAAATTGTATAAATTTCGAATTAGTTATTACATTTTATTTTTATCATTTATTTGTATATCATTGGAATAAATATTTAATTAAAGATTAAGTCCTTGTACTACTGATTACTCCAATGATAATTTGATATTAATGAACGAATTCCTCATTCGTTGTATTTCTCGTTTAAAGCTTATTCCAATTTAATTAAAAATATAATTACACAATTTTATTTATAATACTTTAAAACAGCTGAAGATTACCTATAATATTAAAAATTAATATCTCGAAGCCCTTCCCCGCATTGAATATCCAAAGCTATAGACTCTTTCACAATCAACGAAAGCAGTGGAGTTTGAAAAAAAAAGTAATCATTGAGAAAGCATTAATTCAATCGCGTTAGAGAGCACAGGAAAAATACACGCGTCGTCGTCAAATTATCACTAATCGCAAAAATTGGAGGCCGGGCTGTGGCGGCCCAGCTTTTCATTAATCGCATGTATACCGCACGCGATTCCCTATTGTCTGGGATTGAAGCGCAAAAGAAAAAGACGAAGAATGAAAAGAGGGGGTAGAGAAAAAGAAAAGGAGAGAAATCCCAGCCACTGGAATTGGTCGTATCCGTCTCGGATATACGTGCGCCGGTTATACATTTGAAGCATTCCGCCGGCAGTATACACGCCTGTATACGGAACATTCTGTATGAACTCGGTTATTAAAGAATTTTTAATACCCGATACCTGATGAGAATCAGCGCCGCTCTTCCGGCATTTTATCTCCTTTATTCTGCTGATATCGGAGTTTGCTTTTCTTCAGTGTTAAGTTTTTATAACTATAATCACTTGGAAGATTAGTACTTTTATATAGTATTATGAAATTCTTTGGAGTTAAATATTCTTTTTATGGGTAAAGTTTAATTTTTTAATGTCTGCGTGAACAATTACTCCAACAAAATGATGAGTGGGGAATTTATGTAGTGAATTTTTGCATCATTAGTTTTTTCACATGAATTGAATAGAAATTATTTATAATTAGACATTGTCATTTGGTGATGTCGCGGCGAAACTTGCAGATACCGTGATCGTTTGAACTCGTATGAATAAATTGACGGGGTTGTCAATAATGAATATTCCGGAGTAAGCTTCGTGATTTTTCGTTGACACAATTCTATAATCATATTATACATGGTAATGGTACTAAAATAGATTAATTTATTATTGGCACCAGCCTTGACGAGGTAGCAAGGTAACACCACGGTTAGTATATACTTGGATGGGTGAACCGTTTGCTGTGGCGCTGTCTCCATCCGAGCGCTTATAGGCGTCTCAGCTCATATCCCAAAAGGTGAGCGGGAGGTATGAAATGGAATTTCGAAGTTTCGGATGGATTTTGAAGTTTAAGCCTAGATGTAATGTGACATAAACCCCTAAATCGACGAGGTTTCCTCGCTTCACAGGCGCAACCTATAGGCGCAATGTAGAATGGTCTGGAACAAGTAAGGGACAAAAAACGGAATGTAACTAATGTTTACAAATAAAGACGTGGGGTAAATATACATGTAACTCCAAAGAAGTAACACTGGTATAACCACCAAATTTTAGATTAATTATTGAAAAATTATAATGTAGTCATTATCAAAAAAACGTCACGTCGAAATCGCTTTTCCATTAAGTACGTTCATTATCGGTGAATGTGAAATATGCCGTTCGCAATTTTCGCTTTTTATAATAAAATTATCGATCGTTGAATAATCCAACGACGCGTATACTATATCAAATATCGGTCCGTGCGGACAGAAACATAATCTCCCGTTAAAATCACAATATCGCCAGTCTGCAAATAATTAAAATTCACCAATCCGCGATCCCCTCGTATGCGCGACAAAGCCCATAACGTGCACACACACATAGACATCCCGTACTAAGTCCTCAACATCGCGCTATTCTCTAAGCGTTCCTCAAGCCAATTAGACGACAATTTTCAGCCTTCGATCTCTCCCTCCCATCCCGCGAAGCAAAACTACCTCTAGCATCCCTCACTCGACGCGTAATGCTCCGCGTATACCAGAGAGAGAGCAAAGTTCCCCTGCACATACACACACACGCGCGCGAGCAGAGAGAGCGAAGCTTTGCGCGGCTGGCGCTCGGAGACGCGGCCCGGCACCCTCGCTCTCTCTTTCTCTCTCTACCCCGCCCCCGTACATATGCACAGGTCCTTCAGAGTCTAGTGCATAGCTACGGGGTGTTGCCGCGCACACACACACACCCAAGCACACAGACACAGACACACACACACATACACACACACTGAGTGAGCCGCAAAGCCATAGGCAGCGAAGGAGGGAAAACTTGTAGTGTGTAAGCGCACACGCCCGACGAGAAACATCCAGACGAATATGAGCGCGCGGAGAGGGTATAAAGTGAGAGAGAGAGAGAGAGCGGCTGAGCGGCCCGATTGCATTGCCAAAGCCCCGACATACACGCGCCGCCTCTGTATATATGTATATATGTATCGCTGTTGTATCGCATGACTACGTATATAGCATATACGAGAGAGAGATCGCAATGTGTATACGCGGCTCATTTTATCAATATTTTCTTTTACGCGAGCTATTTTTTAGCTGCAGTATGCGAGTATCTGGCTTCTTCCGCTTCTTTCTCTCTCTTTTTTCGTTTGAATGCGCGCGCGTATTCTCGGTTTTTAAGCCTCCTCGTCGTTTTTTGGCTGCTGCTGATGCTGCGCCATCCGTTTTAACGGTTATCAGTTATACGTATATACGCGGCGCAGTAGAGGAGAAAAAAAGAAGAGAAAAAAATTTGCGCTGACGGGAGAATTCGTTTAGGGGTATTTAAGCGGCGACGCTGTGTTTTATTCGGGCGACTAATACAGTTCGTGCAGTTCTGCGCTCTCGTTTTAATTAGTTTTGCCTCCGTGGTCCTGGAGATGGTGCGCGGCATAATGAAAAGAGGGTTGAATTCGGGAATTTCGGCTTCTTATGGGTATAGCGTTGTAAGTTTGAACGAGATACTGTTCCGGGACACGACGCTTGATTGAGTTCTTGAAAGAATGTCTGTTTTTATTACAGTTGTTATACATTTCCTGCGCGCTGTCTTTTAATTTACGATATCTCATGATTTTTTGGTAAAATGGGTTTAGCGAGGACTATAAGTAAATAGCGGTGCAGCGAGTCAAAGGGTCGATTGACCAATGACGGTTGGATAATTTAAAACTCGATTTACAACGGTGCAAAGGATAAATATTTGGTTGATAATTATAGTCGGGTAGGTATATCGTTAGCGGAACGTTTAAAAATTCATTGCGCGTGCGAGGCTTAACGAGATCGAATTCGTTGGATACTTTGGTTTTCAATAAAATCCAATTAACGGTGTGCAGAGCACAAACGGTATTGGTTCCAATTATCACATCCACCGTCGCGTGATTTACAGGCGAATCATTAATATTTTAATAAGGTTTGTATTGGGAATGAGCAAATTATCTTGATATTTTCGTAGCGGTTTCTTAATTTTGTTTTTTAATTAAAAGTTTCCAAGCCTTTCCGCGGATTCGACCGCTCTTGTAATAACTTCGTCGAAATGATATCTGCAGTTGACATTGGAGGATTTTAAGTAAATACTTGTACATCATTTGAAATGTCAATTAAAATACGAATTTTATTGTGAAAGCTTTTAATGAAGGGATTTCCATATTTAATAATGTAAATATACTTCAAATCCCTTTTACATTATATTTTTATAACATAATATTTTAGATTTCAAAATTATTTTTTAAATGTAGGTATATATTTTCTTGTCGCTAAAAAAATTTCATTTCGCTTTAAAAATTTAAATTTTTAAATAAAATCATCTGAGTAACCTTAGATACATACAAAATATATATGCGCATACATGAGAATATGAAAGGTATGCAGAATAGGAGAGTTTTCCTGCGATTTCTCGGGAATATCGAATAAAACACAATTCACCAAACTCGAGTTACGTCAAGCCTGCCGCGCTGCATCCCAAATATTTGGTCGCCTATATATAAAAGCGAAAGAAAAATCCCTGCGTCCTCCCTAAGATAAAATGTCGCTCTAACGAAGTCAGCCAAGTCTGCCAACCGGATCCCACGAAAAAGAAAAAAGGAAGGAAAAAAAAAAGATTCCGCCGACGTCTTCCTTTTAAACCCCTAATTGACTCGATTGTCCCAAGCTCGCGCTGCACAGTAGCAGCGTGCACGACGTCGCGAACAGGTGAATCGACCGATGCTTCCTACATAACCATAGGGGATGAGTAAAAGCCCCTTGATGCGACGAGAAAGCGAATGAAAAGGGACAAGCGGTCGCGCACAGAGGAAACAAGATGAAATCGCACGGAAATCGAATCTTTCGCTCTCTCTCGCTTCAGAGCCGAAGTAGCGAAATACACCCAATGGCAATTTCGTTTTTTTTACCCCGCAGGCCATGTATCGGAGAATTTGCCTTTTCGCACCCTTCCTCTAACCCCCTACCACACACCTTCGCTCGCCATATCGCGTCCCCGATTTATCTATACAATCACTGCAGGCGCGCGCGCCATCCTTGATGGCTATTACAGCGGAGGCGTGTGGATATAAAAAAAAAGAGAAGGGAGAAAATCGTTTCCAGACGGTCCACTCGAACGTTTCCCGTTAATATTGCCTCGCGCCGACACCCGTTTCTCGAGCCTTCGATTTGAAATATTAGCGCGATATTGTCGAGCGATTGGCTTTTTTTATTCAGATTTAGATGTGCCTTATCCTTTGCATCTGTGAAGGGCTTTAAATGGGTTATAATGTGCTAATGAAAGTAAAGTAGTAGAATTTCTCAAGTAAAGTGAATTTTAAATTTGTTACACTGTTAATTATTTTTAAAATTATAATTATTATAAACTTGAATTAAACATTAGACATGTATTATTATTATTGCATACGAATTCCCTCTTTTATGTATACTTTTACATCTGATCAAGTAATAATGCAATCAATTAGTAACGGAAACGAGTACAATTCTATATGTACTCGAAAAAAATGAGGTTATCTCGACATAAATAAATGAAATTATATAGGTATACATATGTCAACACTACTGATGCTCTGAATATTGAAAATCTAGTTCAATTTAAGAACTAAAAATGAATTCCATTGAATATAAAAACGCAAGAAAAAAAGAAAAATCCTTATATCCCGAAGCTCGATCAGTACAAATTTCTCCTCAATTTTCCTCATCAAGTGATAAAAAGCTCGTCGCGGTGGAGAAACGCGTCGTCACATTTTTAATAAGAGAAAATGCTATCCTCGACGAAATTAAAATAAAATACATACACACATACACGTCGCGCGTATCAAGATACTTTAGAAACAGTTGGGCGCAACACATAACCTATAGCGCCCACATCACTCGGTGTATATACACACACAACTGGCGAGGAAGACACGACCCAGCCACGGCAAATGAATTGGTATTCGTACAGACATATACGCGTTTATGTATACATCTATCCGTCCAGTCTCTCTCGCGATTCGCGCGCCACGCATTAAAAACAAACGGCCACACTTATCCGACTCGGGAATCTCTTTCACGCTTCTTCCATGTCATTTTCACGTTTCCCTTTATTTTCCCTTTTTTTTTACCACCATCTCCTCGGCTGCGCCCGGCTCTACGCGCGATTCCTCGCGCTCTCGCGCCCTGTGCATATACTCTCCGAGTCGAGTACGAGAGAGAGAGAGAGACGCGCATCTCGAAGCCTCCGCTATCTGCCTTTTCCTCTGTTGCGCGCCTCGCCCTCGCGAATGTCTGCGCGCCTGTCTGAATAACACTTTTGAAACAAAAAGAAAAAGAAGGAGAAGGAGAAGAAGGAGGAAGGAAAAAAAAATCTCTGGAAACGTCGCCGTCGTCGTCGTAGCGATAGTAGTCGTCGCAGGGAGAGTGTGAATGCGATGGGGGAAGGTCGCGCGGCGCACGAGCCATAGAGGGGGAGTAAGGGAAGAAGGGCTAAAAGACCCGGAGAGTGTTGTACGTGCGCGCGTTGTGTCCGACTCTCTCTCTCTCTCTCTCTCTCTGTGTGCATGTGTATTATGGCGAAAGTAACCCCTCGGCGAGAGAGAGAGAGAGAGAGAGACGCGCCTGCAGAGCCAGGAACCAAGCGTTTTCTTTAATAATTAGCTCCGTGGCTTGTTTCTCCCCTCTCTTTCTCTATCTCTCGCGCGTATCTGCAGGATATGTTTGGATGTAATGTGACTCGCCGGTTATTACGAATGGTCGGTGTGTGTTTTTTTGCTTCCTTTCTTCCCTGGAAATTTACTCTGAATGAGTAATCAGAGTGTGCGTATGATTTTTTCAGGCTTAGGAATAATAAAGTTCCCTTCGCGTTTCGTTATGCGACTTGGTCTTTTTGTATAATGGGACGCGAAGGGTTACGACATTATTCGCCTGATTGCATTTGGAGATATGGAAGTTTTTGAAAAATGTATAAGAGCGGACAGTGTTTGCTCTAAGTTTATAATCGTCGTGGGTATTTTTATTCATGAATTCGGGGCAGATGTGTATAACCGAAGACGAAACTTATCGGAAATCTTTCATGTCGCATCCGCAAAAGTTTTCGATAGTTCTCAAGTCATTACTTCTACTTTGCACAAGTATCAAATATATTTTAAATTAGTCGACAAAAAAAAAAATTAAATTATAAAATATCTCGGATTAATTCATCTTTTCCGTTAAAATCGTGTCTTGGTAAATTTTGAAGCAGATATTTCAGATATCACAAATAAGATTATAAGTCTAATCCTATAGACGAGAATTAATGGAAAAAATTTAATTACTTTTTCATCGATTCCGCGGATTATAAGGTATTAAGATACGACACTAATCTTGAATAAGTAAAGTAGTCTCATAAAACGTTGAACAAGTTGAAAACTTTCATGTTCATCTGTAACAAAGCTTTACCACTCATTACCATAAGAAAAAAAGACTATCACCTCTAAAAGATCTTTAAAAGCTTTCCAGCTGCACCCACGTGCATAAAAGTCCGCGCATATACGCGAAAAACTAAGACAAAGTGAATCAATGATCGATCGACGCAGCCACCGCCAAAGAAGATCCACTACACACATCGGATCTCTATCTCTGCACCTCTAACGTCGTCTTATCCCCACAAAGCCGCGTCTCTCTCTTTCTCTCTCTCCCTGAATCATTAACAGCGATCGTCTGTCAAAAGATCGGCCCAGAAAACTCCTCTCCGACCAGTATAATATATACGTCAAGGCATCGCCTACCTTTTCGTGGATTTTGCATAAATTACCGTGTCATCTGACACTGATCCGAGTCATAATTCGCGGCCGTAGAGGCTTGGCGGTCCGTGTAATGTCGATCGATCGACTTTCTTTCTCTCTTTCTCTCTTTCTATCGTATCTGCACCGAAGAGACCACACCGACGCGACTGACAGATTATGGATGAACGAGAGACGCTGTTTGGGATAATATTGTAAAAAATGCTGAGCTTTCTGGGGATGGGCGTGTGACGGGAAGAGCTGTTTTAATGCGCTCGAGGAGGGAGAGAGATTCGCGTGAATGGAAATTGATTGCTTCCACACCACAGCAGCGCGTGAATTCTTCAAAAGTTTCAGTTTTATTATTCCCTGTGGCGGAGGGGGACGAGTGGACCCGCGCGGTTATTGTTGCAAAAATTTCGGAGGGTTCAAGCAGGACGCTTTTTTAGTGCGCAGTGATAAAGTTTTACTGTTTATGAAAAAGTTTAATTAGTTTTGGGACTTGCGATAACAAAAGTAAAAGTAATAGAGTTGATTTAATTTTTTAATATTCAGTAAGAATTCAAGTATTACAGGAAGAATGAAGATCTCAAAAGTTATGATTTATTAAGTAAATGACTGATCTACTTATAACGATATTCCGTCAACTTAGTAAGGAATTCTGAAAGTTGCCCACGCGATAATGAAAATGTCAATCATAGTTCAAGACAATAATTCATCACGACTACGAGGTTTAAGCTACTTACTCACGCGGTCCCAAAGCCTCCAGACTCTACCATAACAATTGAAGGGAAATCGCGTTCGCGAATCTCCAACTCTTTCTCTGTACACTTTCTTTTTTTAATTATTCAGACAAAGAATTGCCTCTCAAAGCACAAAATAACGTATAATATATATATACATTCTCGTTTTTCGGCCGAATAAATTCGCCATGGCCTCGCAGAAATTTCGCCGTGTCTTCCGCGCGCCGGCAAAAAAAAAGAGAAGAGAAAAGAAATTAAGCCGCTCATCCCTTTCGCGGTAACAAATTACTCTATTCAATTTCCATATCGTTGGAGGGAGGAAAAACATCTCTCGTTCAGTGCTGGTTTGCGCACAGTCGAAAAAATAACGAAACAACGCGAATATAAGCGGGGTCGGGCAAAAGAAATTGAAAAAACTCCTCAACTACCTGTCCTCCTTAATAGAGCATCAACCCAGTGCTCCTGTATATATTATATACCAGCGGCTGAGCGAAATATACTCGTAGGTCGCTCTCTTTGAGAGACAGATTGCAAACCGCCGCCGCCACCGCCGCCGCTGCCGACGTCTGGCGCCGCTGCTACTGCCGAGCTGCTGAAGCTCTTGTATAATAATTTGCTGCTCTTTCACCAAAATCAAACACAGTGTAGGGCCGGATCTAAAAGCAAGTAGGCGAAGAGCTGCAGCTAAGGGAAGACGAAGCCAAAGCGCAATCTCTCTCGTGGCTATTTAAATGCGTCCAAGGGACGAGGACCAGGAGCTTTGAGACAAAGTGAGGATATCTCGAAAGTCTCTCGATTAACCATTTCTATGTACAGGTCCGTCAACTTTTAGACTCGAGGACTGTATTTCTCTACAACAGGGAAGAATTGCGGTGTTTTATTTACCCTCTAAATACGTTCAATTTCAAATTTGAGTTTTATTAAAAAGAATTGCAGTTAACCTGGGCATTTCTTAGCGTCAAATTTTACTCTCTTGAATTAATAATAGGATTTTATCGATTCGAGCCAAAACCCAAATTTTGAATAAAATAGATATTCAGCGAAAACGAATACATCCTTAAATTTCATTTACCATATATATATATAATTCACGTAATTCATATAAACGTTAGGAAAACAGTGTTCGCCTAAACCAAACATGCGAACTAATTCAAACTCCATTAAATCCTTGGCAGACACGACTGACGCGAAGGTACCGGATAAAGGCCGGTGTGCCGACCCTGATTCTACTGGAGGGCGGCAACGGGACGGTGCTTACGCGCGGCGGCGTCGAGCGCGCCCTGGCCGATCCGACGGGCACGAGTTTCCCCTGGAAGCCGCCCCACCCGAAGTCAACGCTCGAGGATGGACCGCTGCTATCGTGCGGCGGACGCGACAGCAACGAGCCGATGCTGCACGAGGAGCTCAGACACTGCTACAAGGGCGTCTACTTTAGCGCCCACTGGGTGAGTTATCGTTTACGTGTGCTAATGTAAGACCTGGCCGCTTTTGCGTCTCTGCAGCCTTTTTAAATGTGTATTTAATGTATATGAGGTTATGTATTATTGATAAGAGTCGGAGCGAGATGAGAAAAGATATTTGTTTTTTTGATCGATAAGTGAATTTCTTTATTCTAGGCTGCGATGATACTGTTCTTTTTATTCGTTCAAAATTCAAAGCCAAAATATTCAAAGCCAAAATATTCAAAGCTGTGGTTTTTAAATCACGCGTATGTAGTTGTACGCGCGGTAGATCGAGTGCAAATGCTATAGTCTCGCGTGAAGCGCCGAAGCGAAGTGTGTTTGGTTACAGGGTAAACAATCACAAATGCGAATCACGCGAGCTCGGCCTGCACGTTCGAATCGGGATATATAGGATACACACGCTATTCGCGTTCGCAGACTGACTCGCGTTTGATTTAGCTCGAGTCACTTTAATCGCTTACTACTTACTTACAATTAATCATCTGTTGACCCGTCGATCAAATTTCCCTCTATAAAATACATTATAGGTACAAATATTAACCTCGAGGTAGCCGGTGGTTTCGCCAATTTCGTTAACACCGTTATTCCTCTATATAGCGAGTAGACAACAACGCACTGTAAACACGTATAATTAAATGAACCATTAACTTACGGAAATCGATCGGCAGACAGAAAGCCCTTTTTCAAACACTCCGATGCGAATGCACAAGACACTGCAGCCTCTCCTCCTAATAACCTCGTGACTCACGCACTCCCGCCTTTGTTTCGCAGTGTCCGCCGTGCAAGGCCTTCACGCCCCAGCTGATCGACACGTATCAACGAATCCGCGAGAGGGGCCAGAACTTCGAGGTGATATTCGTCAGCTCCGACAGGTAAGCAACAAAGGAGAGAGGAGTCCCGCGGACACGCACAGAGCCAAATAAATCCGAGCCATACCGCCATTCATAAACATGACAAAGCACACACACACACACACACACACACAATCGGATCATTGTCGAAATAAGAAACACCGTGCAGTGAATGATGAAACATCCACTTTATTGATTATCCACTCCGAGTAGAAATGAAAAGAAGAAGAAAAAAACAGCTTCATTTCTTGCGATGTTTCGCCCGGTATAAGCGCATCGATCTTCGGGATCTTGCCAAAAAGTGGAATGTATATTATACGTATATATATATATATATATATAAAAAGTATAGCTGAGCGAGGGTTTTCGAAAGATTACGTAGGGAATTCGAGTGAAAAAGGATCTTGGAATTGGTGGGGGATATACCGTATACACACACAAACACTAGTCCCATGTAACCCACGTTACACACTAAGAACAATCGAGTGTACACACAGATAATGGGTAAATGGCCGACTTAGCGTCCCCATGCCGCACACTAAATCG